>JAJEJO010059624.1:0-14992 GCA_020662805.1 Glaucomys volans | reverse complement strand
CTTTCAAATGACTTCTAAAGAAAGATGTCTGCCTGCCTGGGGGGAGTAGCTCACTGGTACAGCTCTTGCCTAGCCTGTGCAAAGTCCTGTTTTCAATCCCCAGTGCTGGAAAAAAAAAAAAATGCCTGATCAGAGAACTGTTCCTCCTTCCTGAGGGGCGAACCAGAGCAAAGCCCTCTAAGTCCTCCTTTGCAAGGCCCAAATCTGATCAAAGTTCTTTCTCACTACTCCACAGAGTTGTCTTAATTTGCCTCACATGCGTCTCCTGATGGTAGAAGTCACAACCCCAGCAGGCAGATTCCTGCTGGTCACTGAGAAGCGGGTGCTGGCCTGGGGAGGCAGAGAGGGAAGACTAGTTCAAGTTGTACAGCCACATGAGACAGGGAAGCAGGGCCTCGTCCTGTCTTGCATCAGCACTGACAGCTTCCAGGAGCCCAACACCTGAGATGAGTTGTCCTGTAGCTACAGAGGTCTCAGGTAACAGTCACCCAGGCTGGCACAGTCCCCAGGCCCCACAGCCCTCACATCAGCCAGAAATGACCCACCACTGCTGATGCATAGACATGCCTGGTTTTAGTGACGTCTCATGCCAAGTGCCCAGTAGGGGAAGCCAGAACTGCCTCATCTTGGTTGAAGATGGAGTCTCCATTTTGCTGCCGTCTGCTGCTGCCCCCAATCATCCTGGTTGCTATGCACAGGGCACACAAGAAGGGGGTCAAGAAAGTGAGGGGCCTGATCTGGGAGTAGGAGGGACTCTGAAAGAATTTTGGCCCAGGGATGTCAGGCCAGGTATTTCCCGAACAGCCACTTCCCTGGATAGAATTGAGCTGGCTTGATGGAGGTGTGACAGACAGGCGATAAAATGTACACACAGAAGACACAACAAGATGGCTTTGACATGTGTACACACCGAGAAATCATCCCAGCCAGCAAGACAAGGAATGTCTACCACCTCCAGCCCTTTATCCTCCTGCCCCTTCCTGCCTCTCACCCTGCCCCCAGGCAACCTCTAAGGTGCTTATGTCACTGCAGGTTTGCATGGATAGTCTAGAACTTTTGATCACACAGCATAATCAAACCGCTAGTCTGCTCCTCTCACTTGGCCTGACTCCCTGCAGATCCATCCAGGACAGCAAGAGTAACTGCATTCATTCCTCCCTGTCCCTGAACAGGCATATGAATGCACCACCCTCTGAGTTGTTTCCAGGTTTTCTCACAGGATCTAATCTCTATGCTGAGGAAAATCCCAACCGACAAGATCACAGGTTCCCTCACTGGCTGCACTTTGGGGCTCTGGAGTGGGTGGGTGTCCTGCCAGTCAAAGCAGAACTGTGGAACACACTTCTGTAGTTATGCCAGTGTGGGTGCCAGAGATAGGTTTCCATTCAACTCCACTGATTGCAGACAAAATATTTTTTGGGGGGAAGAAAAAAACAGAGATGGGTTGAGAGAGTGTAAGGAGATAGGGAATGGCTGCTGGGTGCTCTCCCTGAGCACTGCAGTTTACATACCGCCTGTGGTAGTTTGGATATTATGTGTCCCTCAGAAACTCCTGGGTTAATAGAGGGAGGTTTGGAAGTGAAATGACTGGACCGTGAAAGTGGTGACCTAATAAGTCCGTGCTAATTTGAATGGACTAATTGGGAGATAAATGTAGGAGGGAGGAGCGTGGCTGGAGGATGTGGGTCACTGGGGGTGTGCCCTGAAAGGGTTTATCTTCCTTGTGGCCCCTTCCCTTCCTCCCTCTGTGCTTCCTGGCTGTCATGAATTGAGTGGCCCTCCTCCACCATGCCCTTCCACCATGATCTGCCTCATCTGGGGGCCTAGAGCAATGGATTTGACCCACCATGGACTAACCTTTGAAACCATGAGCCAAAATAAAACTTTTCTCCTCTAAGTTGCTATTGTGTGGCGTTTTGGTCACAGTAATGAAAAACCTGATAACACACTTTTTCTTGGTTTTATTATCTCATTTAACTTGCACATACTCCTGAGGGTGGAGGGGCTAAATGAAGGCACTGCAGAGTGCAGAGGTCCATGGGAGAGCAGAGGCTCCCAAGTGGCTGTCACCAATACACAGTGGCCTGGGGAGGGCAGCTTCTAGACCCAGGCCTTGTTCCAAGGGACCACCTCTCAAGTTCAGGAAAGCTTTACTTCATAGACCACAAGCCTATTTGGTACAAACACAGCTGATGCCCAAGGCAGTTCAAGCTGGTGACCATGGAACAATGTCCACAGGGGTATTTGCATCTTGTCACCAAGACTGTGTCCCAGGGTGAGGAAACCAGTGTTCCTTTTATCCCATATTCCTTTGTAATTGTTCCTTTTATACCATTTCCTATTTGTACCAGTTGTTTTACTATAGGATTGATTTTAAAATTATGTAATCAATACACAAAAGCAAAGACGTTTATATATAAGTTCTGAATTAATAATAAAATGAACACCCATGAATCTACCTCCCAATGTTAAGTACAGCTAAGTTCTCAATTAGTGCACTAATTGGTTATTAAGCACCAGGGAAACCGTTTTCCTCCTGGGGTGGGATTTTCCTGTGATGGCATGTGGGGTTTGATCAGCTTGCTCTTGTATTATGTTTATACCACATCACGTGTGAGAGTAAGATGGAGAAGCTGGGAACCTGGGGACAATGGGAATTAGAAGGTGTAGTTATGGAGTCTTCTGAAAGCAGGAAGTAGAAATATCAGTAACTAGACTCAATACAGGGACATTTAAATGTGTGTATGATACATTGAATTTAATTTAATTGGCTGAGAGACAATTCTAATTCAGAGTACTCCTGTAACCAAAGAAGGTGAGCCTCAAAGATGACATTGAGAAGGGGCCAAAAAAGGGAAGGAGGCATCAGGGGAGCTTCCCTGGAGAAGGTTTACCTGTGTCCTGAAGAAGAAACAGGGCCAGGAAACCAGGGGACTGGTACAGTGCAGAGGCCCCTTGGCAGTCTGTGAGTGGGGGTGGGGGAACTATCCCCCATGATCTGTGACACACAATTACCAGATGAGGGCTTTCAGAGTCGCACAGGGAGCACCATCGCACCCCTAGAGGCCTGGAACCTGGTACCCCAGGAAGGTCCAGGAGCCAGGCAGATAGCCAGAATGGGCAGCAACACAAACTTACAACTGGCAGGACGGGAGAGGAAAGGCCTATTTCAGAGCAGAAAAAGTCCCATAAGAGCTCCCAAAAGAGCACTTCTGAGCCAGGGAGGTTGTTCTCCACAGCAGGAGAAACCAATGCAACACTTGGGGCCAGCAACTCCTAGAGGAGACCAGGAGCAAATTCAGAGGGTTCCAGAGCCTCCAAGGGTCACTAACAGGAGCTGGTCGGCCCACAGAGAGCTGAGTCTGCAGCAAGCAGCACGGACTACTGACATCACAGGGTTACAGCCAAGGGGAGAGCAGCAGCAGTGCAGAGCTCAGCCCAGTCTTGCAAAGATTTCAGGAATCCACGTCTTTAGAACCATCAATCCCAAATGGCCTGGTCAGGTGCTCTGCATTAAGGGGACCCTTCAAGAATCTGACCTGGTCATTCACAGGCTCAGGGCACATTTCCCAGAGTCAAATCCTGGCCTTGCCTTTACAGAGCCCACAGCCCAGAGGGAGAAAATGGCCTTCAGAGACAGAGTCGCAGCCTAGCTCGCAGGTGGTGTCTGAGTAAAGTACACTGAATGGATGGACAATGTGGCCAGGTCAAGGAAGACCCCAAGTTGGCAGAGGAAGCAGAGGGAGGGTCTGCTGCCAAAACACAGGTAGATACTGTGCCCAAGACTGGAGGCCTGTGAGAGGCAGGGGGGAGGAAGCCCTGGAGCCTATAAGCAGCAAAATGGCCAAGGATGGCAGAGTTCAGCCTGGCAGAAGAGGAGCCCCTGAGCATGCACAGCCCTTGGCAGGCAGCTGGCTCCCATGCCCTGCTACCCAGGGAGTCCAGCCTCTGTAGAATTTCAGCACATAGTCTCTCCACAGTTCAGGATCTTTGTGACCTTGGGTCCCTCTGCCAACCTTCACCCACAGGTGTTGAAACATGGAGGTGACCCCATGGCAAAGGCCCCAGGATCCTGGGGTTTAGACCCCCTTCCCTGTCACAAGGCCAAGACACAGACTGAGTCCTAGAGGGACTTTTTGTTCCTTGCATGCTGTGTGTAGCCATATGCTGCTCCACTGCCCAGTATCTGAACAGCTGTACCGAGCAGGGGAAGAGGGGACCCCAAAACTGAGAATCTGGGCCTCACCCATTTTAGATATAGAAAGAAGGCTCTACCCTCTGGCAGCTCAGCCAAGCCCAGCCAGGACTGTGGTTAAAGAGGGAACCAGGGAGTGCTGTCAGGAGGGGCAGCGGAGCCCCATGCCCAGCAACAGCCCCACAGGGACATCTGGAACAACAGGTTCAACTCTGCTTCACCCCTCTTAACCTCTGCCCAAGTTGGAGGCCCGTGAGCTCCCCCAACACCCTGCCAAGTCAGTTAATTTTTTTCCACTTAACTGGAGCCCATTTCTGTCTTTTGCAACCAAGATCCTTCACTAGTGAAGAAACAGGTACCAAGATGATTACACATAACAGATTCACAGGAAAGGGTGGAGCAGGGCTCAGGCTGGTTATCTCACCTGGTTGAAGCCAAAGGCAGTGAAAATGTATTGAATGTTGAGAAATGGAACTCTGGCATCTCATTGCATGCATGGCAAGCCCGTAATTAAATCATCAACCAAGGCCAAACTAGGTGTTTAAAAGGACAAATGAGTATTGCTACAAAACCCAAAGGAAAGGCATGAGGAATTCATGGGCTGAGGGGCAAGCTCATTGCTTCTAAGTGCCCCTGGTCAAGGAAAGAGAAAAAATAAAACTCAGGACCTGAATACTGGCTCAGAGGCTCCCTATGATCATACATAAAGTACCTGTTCTTTCCTGCAGCTCCAGGCCTGATACATCCCTGATCCAAAAGTAGTCTGAGTTCAACAGACTGTGGATTGGAGAATCTAAAGCCAGATGGGTGGATTGTTATCTGATCCCTGAGGAAAAGTCAGGGCATTGCTTGGGAAAGAGTGGAACACCTCACCTTGGGAATAGGGACCTATTAGAAGATTCACAATCTTACTGAGATCCTCTCTCTGAGAACTTTAAGAGCCTGTTCTCAGTTCCTGCATGTCACCCTGTAAAGTGAGGTTGGTTCTCCTCGTGCCCACCCTGCCTCCACAGCCTCAGCATGGCTGTGAGAACCAAATGCCAGTGAAACCACCAAAGAAATGGCTCACACTTAAGAAAATTATGACAGTGCCAATCCTGTGCAAATGGGATCCCGAAAGGGCCTGATCAGGAAGGGAAGGGCCTCTCTCCAGGTCAAGCTAAATGGCTGGTAGGGCACATCCACCCACTCTGGAGTCAACGGTCAGGATGCATCATAGCCAGTGACCTGCCAGTTGATTGAAACCTCAGCTTGAGCGTGGTCCCATGAAAGGAAACCAAAAAGGCAATGTTTCCTAAATGGAATCCAAGTATCTGAAGTGACATAATGTTGATATAGAGTGATTCAAAAGCAACTGCTCACCATCCCCTAACTATGTCACCAGGGGAGCCAAGAAGTTATGCCCAAGGGACTGAGAAATACTCCTGTGAGGAGAATGTCAACATCTTGGAAAACTGCTGCAGAGGTCATTTTCTTTCAGCTGCAGATGGTGATAGAGACCATCCATCAGTGGGAATTCTACAAGTGGGTATGTGAGCTGGCATGACAGAGGATGAGAGTCAGTATTCAAATACCAGAGGTTAGAGAGGTACCAGAATGTTCTGATACCGAGGGCTTTAGTATTGGGGAATCACTCATAAGACCACTAAAAATGATGGGCAATACCAATGGAGTCCTATTTGATATAAGTAACTGACAAAAATATGTTTTAAAATTTTAAACTAGTCTTGCAGTCTCCATAATGGCTTAAAATAATGCCTGGCACACAGTAGGTGTTCAATTAATATTTGTTGAATGAACTTCATTGCTTTGACCAATTACAACACTTGACTCAATGGACTCAAAGTTCCTTGAATGAAGAGAGGGTGGCACTAGGGTTTGGATATGGAAATATCCCCTAAATGTCCATGTGTTAAAACCATAGTTCCCAGCTGGGTATTATTGGAAGGTGGCAAAAACTTTAGGAATTGGGGTCAAGTGGGAGGTTTTAGCTCACTGGGGGTGTGCTCTTGGTGGAGACTGTGGAAACCAGATCTCTTTCTCTCTCTTTCATATCCCAGCCATAAAGTAAGCAGCTCTGCTCCAACACGTGCCTCCAACCATGATGTGCTGCCTCAGTATAGGCCCAAAAGCAATGGGGCCCACAAACCCCTGAGTGAAACGCTGAAATCATGAACCTTCTCTTTTCATAAGTTGCTTATCTCAGGTATTTTGTTACAGTAATACAAAGCTAATGCAGCCGGCCACCTGCAATGACATCATAGGCATATACTCTGAATCTTTCAAAGGCTCCTGTAGGGAGAAGTACCTAGACCTTTAAGAAACTATTGAACACTGGCTCTGAGCTAACATTAATTCCTAGGGGCTCACGTGTCACTAGTTTTCCACCAGGAGTGAAAGCTTACTGGAGGTGGTAACATGTTAGATCATAAATGGAATTGCGCCCTGCATCCAACTCATGGTACCACCTGAAATTCCAAACTTGCCTTATGGTAATTTTCGCAATTGTTGAGTGTACAAGTGAGAAAAACATGCTCAATAACTGACAGAAATTCTACCCTGATTCCCTAATCCATGACGTGGATACTTCTGTGCTAGGAAAGGCACACTGGAAGTTTTCTTAACACCCTCTTCTCCCAAATAGTGACCCATTAGCAATACTTCATCTGTGGTGACTCAGAAATTGCCACCAACCGAGGAAGCAGTTCTCTGCTGCACTCTGTTAACTTGCCACTTGGGCTTGTGTTGAAGAAAGCCAGTGGACTGTCCTAGGTTCAGTTAAAGATTCTTTCATCACTTGTGTGACCTCCTTACTGGAACAAACTTGCTATGATCGTTGGCACTAGAAAAGCTATTGATTTGGTGAAGACTTCCTGAGTATTTCTGTGTGTGTGTGTTCATATGTGTGTGTGTGTGTGTGTGTGTGTGTGTTTCCTGCCCCGTTTTCAGGACTCAAAAGAAATAGGTTGCCCTCCTCATAACAGGAACCACAAAAAGCCTTTACTACCTTGCTTTAGCTCACTAATTCTGTGACATCATTTGGGCCAGCAGAGACCTTGACCTATCTATTCCAAAGGATCTCATGCTGTTCCACTGGTCTATATGTCTTAAAGGAAAGCAAGTAGCAAGATATCTAAATGTTCAAACACAGGGGTATCAGATGTGGGACATAAATTCAATTGGAATAAAGGGATCTTCTCCTTCAGTGGAGGCTCCAGGCAAGTAGAATGTATTCAGGTGCCTGGAGCAGTTCCACAGATCCCCTTGAAAGTGGAAGTCATGCTGGGCTCTGACCAGCACACAATGCCAGGCAAGCCTCTGGAGTTTTGAGACACATTTCCTTCTTGAGTATGATGCTCCAGCTCATTCTGGGTGACTCCAAAGTCAGTTGTTCTATGTGGGGCCCATGGCAATTGTGGGTTCTTTGTGTGGTCCACCTGTACTGGAAGGGACTCTCTCACGTGTCTGTCATGCCCTAAGGATCCCAGTGCCTGATGTGCCCACAGCAGATATGGATGCTGTGCAGAGTCTGTGGAAGTTCCAGCAGAAGTCACACTGGAGGCTCTGTTGTTGGAAACATCTCACCAACACTCTGAGGTCCCCATGGAGAAGTCGTCATTTGTGGACTCAGCTAGGCACCCAACATCAGGAGGCCCTAAGAAGTGACAGGAACAGGTGGTTCCCTTCATCTCCCACATGACTAGCATCTGAGGAAGCACAAGTATGTCCTGCACAAGGTGGCTCTGCAAGATATACCTGCACAGCCAGAAGTGGACTGTTTGCTGTGGCACTTGGCTCCTCCCAAAGGAGATCCTCTGAGAGGCACATCTGATCATCCCCTGGATGTGCATGGATGGAGTGGCTAGGGACATAATGTGTAGAAAGACCTCTCAGAACAGGTGGAGAATGTGAGAACAGCATATCCCAAACCCCACCCCCAGAACTATGCAGTCCAGGGGTGGGCAAGGAGGCTGTCTAGGGATGTTCAGCAGTCTCCCAGATTCTTTCTGCTCCATGATCTCCAGCAAGGGCATCTCAAATTCTGCACCACTGACTTCTCCTCTTAAAGTCCTGCTGCCCCCACTGCTTTGAATGAGAAAGAACCCCCAGTCCTGGGTTCACCCTTTACAAACATATGCATATTTTGTAACAAAATCTTCACCTGAAAGATGTGAAATGATTGGCCACATTTTCCAATGGGACAATAAAGACTGAAGGAGTTAAATTCCTATTCCAAGACTGTACACTACATCAGCGACAGAATCGGAGTTTTCAAGGTGGTCTGTAAACTTGGAGTCAAAGCTCGGACACAACCCTGCAACTCCTGAGATCCCAAGCACAAGTTCCTAGGCCACCTTCTCTGCTCTCTCCCCGCTCCCAACCTTTGAATACATACAATTATCCCTGGTGGTGAGAGCTGATTCATTAGCTGCCCTTCCAGCCCAGTTGCAAGAGGCAGAGGGCAGGACTTCTGCAAATCCAGCCTCGGGTCACCTGGCTTCTTGCTGCTTTCCACAGAGCTCAGGGCCAGAAAACTCTGTGCAGCTCTAGGGCTTCGACCCTGGGGCCTGTTCTGAAGAGATCTGGCAGGGCTCCCCTGCCTGTTCACGCAGCTGGTCCAGCAGTCTGCCCATCCCCACCCTCCCAAGTTGCTCACCTGGGGAGGTGGAGCTTCCTAATGTGCAGCTGACCACCCCTCTGCCAGTGCCCTGCAGTCCACTGCCCACCTTGAGGTCCCTGTGAGGGCAGGTGAGGTAAAGGCGTCCCAGTCCAGGGGTCCCCACCGCCTGGGCGGGGTCGCCCGGCACTGGAGTCTAACAGCAGCACTCCCGGATTTCCATTACCTTTCCCGCTAAGACACTCATTCCTCAAAATGGTGCCCAACCCCGCCTCTCCCTTGGGTACTTTCAGCCCAGGTAATAATAACAATAGCAACCACTTCCTGGGCACCTCATGGGCCAGGCACCCTCCGCCTTTCTGGAGCCGGAGGTTCTGCGTGAGTCGCCCAGGCCGCAAGGGCCTTGAGCGAACCCGGGCCGGCAGGGCGCGGAGGAGGCGGGCTCGGCCCTTGCCGTAGCGACCCCCTGGCAGTCGTCAAACCAACTTCGACGGGACACCTCTCCGTACCCAAGGTCCTGGCGGCCACACTCCGGCAGGACGCCACCTCCGGACCTACGCCTCGGAAAGTTGGGGACTGGGAGCCCACCGGTCCCTCCCACCTCAGCCGGTGCCCAGCGCACCGCTGGCGGCGCACACCGGATCGCCTTCTCCCCAAGCGCTGCCCGGTGCTGCATGCCAGTCTGTGGGTCCCGGGACGCGGTTCTCACCTTGAAGAAGCTCCGAAGGAAGTGCACTACGTTGAGCATGGTGGCTGCAGGGGAGCCTGAGCCCACCCGCAGCACCAAGAGCCCTGTGGCCAAGCCCGGCTTGGGGAGCGCCACCTCGCGCCCCGCCCTCCGCCCCATGGCCCGCCCCAGACCGCCCAGATGCCCCGCCTCCCGAACCCAGCCACTTCCAGCAGCACGCGAGTCACCGCAGGCGCGTCCGGACAGACCCACCGGAGCTGTCCACCGACATGGCCCAGGACTCCGCGGGTATGTCCCCGCTCCCACTCCCGATGTAGGTCCGGACAGGGAGCCTAGGAGAGCCTTCTGAGAGAAAGCAGGTGAATAGGCGCATTCCACGTCCACACAGAAATGTCAGGAGCGCGCCTGCATCTCCGCCCTCAGATTCCCTTGGCTTGGCTGCTGCACCCCTGCTCCCCCTTTTTTTTTTCTGACCGAGAGTTTTGCTTTTCAAGCTTGAACTTTCAGAGGTCAGTCTGCCCATTTTCATTTACTAGGTGAGGAAATAGACACCCCAAAAGGTTGGCTCCTCATAGGCCCCTCACAAGAGTTAAGTCCCAGCACCTTGTCAGCATTCATACATACATCTATCTAGTGGGGGAAACCGGGGACTAGGCCACCTGCAAACTAATTCTTGACCCAGAGCACCCTCCTGCTCCCCTCCCTCCCTTTCCAGATATGTTCTGGAACATACAGTATAAGTGGAGTGGTCATTCAGGAAAGGCAGAGTGGCTTTCTACTAAGGGGGTAAAGGGAAGTCCTGGTTATGAAGTGCTGGGTTTAAGGAGATGGGGCCTTCCCGGACATACACTCTGGATGGTCTGTAGAGCCATACTGTTTTTATGAGAAAAAAAAAAGGCTTTAATTTTAATTCGTTTTAACAGAAAAAAGCTAAGTTCAACAATAGTACTAGTCATGAATCTAGCCTGAATTATATTCATCTTTATATAAGTGCAGTTATAAAATATGCCTTTAATTATTTTATTTCTATGCAGGAAGGGATCAGGAATGCACAGTGCCAAGGGCTTATCTACATCATACCTTACTGAAGGGGATCTGGGGTCCCATGGGGGGTCCCATGGGAGCTGAGCATCTGCTCATACTAGCTTTGCTTACCCCTGCCCAAACATGCACCCGTCACCCAAGTCAGGTCCCCTCTGAATGATGCTCCTGGTCAGCAGTAAATGTCCAGGGTTGTCTAGTAGAGTATGTTCCCCTCCCCCCACATACCCAACAGCCTCTGCTTCTTCCCAAACCCTTGGAGCAGCCAGGCCAGGGTGGGAAGCATGGGAGGGGTCTGTGAGCCAAGGAGGTACCATGAGACCATTAATCCTGCATCCATCACCTTCCCTGTCACTCTGAGTCCATGATCTTACTAGAAGCATGTTCTTGAGGCACAAGACAGTGGGAGCAATAGTGTGGTATTTGATTGTGGATTCACACCACTTGTACTGGGTGGGCTGGCTGGGCTGCACACCACTTGTACTGTTTCAGTCACCAGCCCTCAATTTACAACATCTTTAACATGGAGAAGAACACTGCCTGGTTCAGTCTCTGTAGAGACCCACAGCACCTCGCAAGAGTTAAGTCCCTCTTCTTGGAAGGTGGAAAGTGCTAATCCACACCAGAAGCAGGGGAAGGGGCCATATGAGAAGATACAACCCCCTGGCCACAGGTTCCACTGTTATCTGGATGCTTCTGTCTGGACCAGTAAATGGGTTCAGTACCACAGGTTCTCAGAAACCCCTGCAGGGAAGTTTTTTATGTCAAGGTACAAGGCACCCATAGTGGTTCTTAGCAGGGAGCAGAGCAGTTATCTGTTTCCTTCCTCTGATGACCCTCAGAGGCAGCCTGTGTGGGCTCCCCAGGGTCATCCCTGATTCCTTCCTGCCCTTCCCAGATGCCCCCATTTCAGGACTATGAATCTGTCTGCAGGTGCCCATGGGTGCTTTCCAAATGATCCCAAGTCCTTATAAAAATGTGGCTCACAAAATTGGGCCCCCAAATACCAAGTTAGTCCTGGTAGGGAAGCTCCTCTTCAGGACACTGCCTCCTCCCAGGCTGCCTGAAAGGGTCATTGGAGGAAGGAAGCAGACACATGCTCTGCTCCATTCTAAGAACCATCATGGGTGCCTTGTATCTTGACATAAAAATCTTCCCTGCAGCTAAGCCTGAGGTGAATCAGGCAGGCAGTA
Organism: Glaucomys volans; assembly: GCA_020662805.1. Taxonomy (NCBI): domain Eukaryota; kingdom Metazoa; phylum Chordata; class Mammalia; order Rodentia; family Sciuridae; genus Glaucomys; species Glaucomys volans. The sequence continues at coordinate 3,257 of JAJEJO010059624.1, read as the reverse complement.
CCCGTGAAGAACTCGGCAGAGCACTCTGGAGAGTTGTATTGCTGAAATCAAAGTCCCTGAGGACTTTGTGTGTGTATGGGGATGTCCAACAGGACCCAGAGTCTGAGACCCTCACTCACAGACAACCAGCCACCCCTGAAAGTGTTCATCTGGGTATCCCACCCTTCCCGTTCCTTCTGCCCTTGCCCAGTGCCAGAGCCTTAGGGCCAGTGCCTCCTCTACTGTAGGCAGTTCCTGTCCTTGGCTCACGACCTCCTAGAGATGAGCACTGGTCCTGCTCGAAGGTGAGGAATGGGCAACACGCCCTGCTTCTCGCTCACCATCCTTCTTTCTGTCTCTCTCTGTCCCTTTAGGGCCCTATCTCTACCCTCCTGCCCGCTCCCCTTGGCAATCCCCCATCCCCTGCCCAGACAGAGGCAGGATAATGCACACACTTTCCAAGGGACACAGCAGACAGGCTGTGCAGAGCTGCGGGAAACCTGAGAGAGTGAGTACAACATAATGACCAATGAAAGAAGGGGCAGCTCCTCCACAGTGCACAAGAATCTCATGGAATAGACAGGAAACAGGAGGTGAGCGGTTACTTGTATTTCTCTTTCTCATGTGAGGAAATCAAGGTTCAGAAAGGTAAAGCACCTTGTGGATCCATCCGGAGGACACAGCAGTAGGTGGGTGGCCTTCAGTAGCACTGGGCAGAGCTGGATCTGATGGTCAGAGATGAACAAATTCAGTCAAATTTAGGGTGTAGTCAGGGTCTGGGGTGCAGGACTGAGACCAGAGGCTCATGATCCTTAGGAAGCTTCGCAAAAGGCATTGAAAGGAGCTAGGACTTGGGGAGAGAGGATTCAGGCTGGGAGTATCCCAAGAGCCTCCTGCTGGACTCTGGTCTGGCTCTACCCTGAGCAAAGCAGGCCAGGAAGAATATCCATGGAGATTCCCATGAGGATGGTGGTCTCTGGAGAACCTGTTATGTCTTGTCTCCATTGATTCTCTCATGTCTGGAGGTGCTGGGGACACATTGACTGGAAGGGGCTTAAAGGAATAGTAAGTGAGGACCAGAAAAGCTCAGGCCAGGGAGTACAACCCAGGAATCCACAGCTGGCATTGGAAACCATTGGCCAGCGGAGATTCGGGCGTCTCTGCCTCTCCCCACAGTCACAGACTTAGTAAAAGATGGAGGCAGGATTCAAGCCCAGAGGCCAGGCTGTGCTCATGTTCCTTAACCACAGATCACCTTTCTGTGGGGAAGGTGTGGAAATGGGCTCTACCTTAGCTCACACCAGGATGCCTTCCTGCACCCACTGAGAAGACAGCCTGACACCCCTCAAAGTGAAACCTGGCACACACAAGAGGTAGAGAGTCCTCTCCTGGCAGGACCACTGGGTTCCTGAAGTGCAGCTATGACCCCTGCCTTATTTGTCCTTATCTCCCCTTCTACTTATGAGCAAGGCTAAGAATGACCTGTGTAAGGTTGCAGGCTAGGGTAAAGTGGAGGGTCTCTGAACCCAAAGCCTGCTCTGCCACTCCCCTGAAATCTATCTGTGAAAGGGTTGAGGATAGTACCAGCTCCCAAGGCTCCTGCCACAGCCTCCATGCTCAGTGTCAAGACCATCATTCCTTTATTCCTCACCTCAAAGGGACCAGCTCTATTTTCCTAATAGTCAATACACCTTGATTTTTTATTATTTTAAGATCATTTTGTTGGTACATTGTAATTTTATATAATAATGGGCTTTGTTGTTCATACATGCACATAACATCTTTTGATTTATTTCATTCCCCAGTTCTTCCCCTCTCCCTTCTTTTCTCCTTCCCCCAGGGGAAGCACATAATATATGCACATGAGTTTCAGGTACAGGGAGCAATCTGGTTGGCCTGCCCTCAGAGGACTCTTGTAAATAAATCAACTTACAGAAAATCACAAAATATATTAAGTGCCATGAAGATAAAAAGTTCAGGAGTGATGAAGAGAAAAATGATTTAAATGGTCAGCAAAATTCTTTTTGAGCCCTAGAGGCTAAGAAGCTTCCTGAAGTTCCAGGGAATGAGGGTCCTTGTATGGGGAGGTCCTTGTCGGGGAGGTAAGTGCAAAGATGCTGGGGCCATAGCAAGTTTGTGGGGAGCAGAAAGAAACTGCAGTGGCTGTATCTCAGGGACCACAGATAAAAGGTGAAAGTGGGGAAGATGGGGTGGGAGATGAGGCTGAGGGCAAAGCAAGCAGGCCCTAGAAACAGGAAGGAAGGGCATGGATTTTCCTAAGGACTGTGGGAAGCCACTGGGCTAGGGACAGAGGAAGTAAATTTTTGAGATGGGTCAGGAGATCTCAGGGAAGAGGGTGGTTGGAGCAGGGACTTGGCAGTGGGGGTGACTGGGAGGGATTTGAGGTACATTTTGAAGCTACATCCAAAAGGACGTGCTGGTAGACTGGGTATGAGACTTTGGGGAAGGGAGGAATCTGTTTTGGTGTTTTGGTGTTTTGTTGTTATTTGCCTGATTAAGTAGAGGGATGATAGCGTGATTAGATGATAGAGCACTGGGGCAGTTGCCATTTGCATGGACATGAAGGCCAAAATTCAATTTTGAACAGGTGAAGTTTGGGCGGCCTGTTCTGGGTCCAGTCCCAAGAGACCCAGCAGTCATAAGAGCAGGAGAACGGCCCTCACCACGCTCGCAGTTCAGAGGTGAGCATGGACCGTGGTGCAGGGGCAGCGAGGGACAGGAGACTGCAGCTGCATGGCAGGTGCTGGAGGCCTGAGTGGAAGTTACCCATGAGCCTCACCCTGAGTCCAGGCCCAGAACAAAGGAGACCATGTGGCCTCAGCCTCAGCGTCCTTGGGATCCTGCACTGGATAACACAGCACGTGTTCATGGCCATAGTCTTCCCACCGGATGATGCTCACTGCTGGGGGCACTTTGCTGGTCTCACTCTTCTCTGCTCCTGGAATGTCCCTGGTCGCTACCCCTGGCCTACATCACCCCGGGTCATGACCATGCCCTGCCCAGTGTTCCCTGAGATGCAACCTTGCCTGCCTCTTGGGGAGGGGGGCTGCTGCTTTGGTCCAAGGGAACCCCAGTGCCCCCAACAGCACTCAGTTCCTCTTGCAGGATTGGGCTCCTGGGTCCTGGATAGGCCTCAGCCATGGTCACACTCAGTCTGAGGCCCCCAGAGCTGCCTCTGTGTCTTCATCTAGGAGGGCAAATAGAAGGTGGGGTCCCTGTTCTCTCCCAAGGTCTCAGAGCCAATGAATGCTGACATC
>JAJEJO010059613.1:0-11091 GCA_020662805.1 Glaucomys volans | reverse complement strand
TCTAAAGTAGTAGACTAGGTACTTAGCACCTATTCTGACATCTAAAGGGTTAATTGGTAAAATATGAAGAAATAGTAGGATCAGCAATATCCACCAGTAAAGAAGTAAATAATCATGTTATGTCTGGCATAAAATCAAACAATATGAGTTGCCTACGATGTCTACATGTTATTGCTCTGGCATTTGTGATAGAGGCAGACATTATATACATCAAATAGTGTTAAGAGGTGTTAAGGATAGAATTCAGTATGAGGAAAGAGGAAGAAATAAGAGGGTAGAGAAGACTTGCAATTTCAAAGGGTAAATAGGGCAGATGCAGTGGTAATATAGGATATATTGCTAAGGAGGAGGAGGGAGAAAAAATAGAAATAAAAAAAAGGGAGAGAGAGAAACTAGAATTTGACTCTTACCAATAGAAGAGAGGGAGAGAAAAGGGAAATAGAGGAGTGGCAAAGATTATGCAAAACAAAATAAAAAATCCCAACCCTCAAAACTGAGCATAAAAAAATAACAATCTTCAACAAGAAGGCTAGAAATGAGGAGAGAGAAGCAAGTGTGTGTGTGTCTGTGTATGTGTGTGTACATGTGTGTATGTGTTCTTGAATCAGTCAGCACACATTCAAATAAAATAAAACACCAAAACAACAAACTTTCTTCTTGAGCTGTAACCTGAGCATGGGAGTATGGGATGTGGACTGTCAAGTCCTTCTTTTTATTGAGTTGCTCACCAAGTTGCCAGTTGGTGTTTAAGACTTTTAAACTTCTCTTCTTGGGTGACTGGTAAGGGGTGGAATAGGAGAAGCTGTCCATTCCACTCCCAGGGTGTGTTCCCCATTGGGTTCTGTGATTAAAGTTCCCATTCTTGAAGTTCCTGGTTTCAAGGACTTAGTTTTAGTGAGGTTTCAGTAGCTTTACTGTGTAGTGAGTTGCTGGCATTGTTCAATCAATATACTTCTAAAATATATTGGTATACTGGTTGATGCCAGTATATTGTGATGGGTTGAGCAAATCAGGTGGTGAAGTGGAGGGCTGGTTGAATCAGCCTTGGGCCACATGGCAAAGCAGGTGGCTAGGTCAGGTGGGCCTGGAAGGGAACTGGCAGCCTGGCAGACCAGGCTATGGGCAAAACAGTCAAGCTGCAAGCCTATTAGGTCAAGTGAATGCAGGGCATGAGGTCAAGGGGGTCAGGAGACTGGGGTAGGAGGACAGTTCCCCAGGCATGTTGAGATCACAGGGACCAAGCAGACAGTGTGGGTTAGGACAGGTGAATGTCAGACAACAGCAGGTGCCAGAAACAGGAAGAGCACCAGAATGTGTGAGTGCTGGGGACTGGACCGATGCCAGACCAAGTGGGTGCCAGGAATGGGCAATGAATCAATCAGGCAGGTGAGTTGAGAACTGAGTGCCCTGACACCCACCGTATCAATTTCCTGATCCACTGTAGCTGATCTTGAGAGCTCCTGTGAACCACAGGACCTACAGGGTTGGAAACAGTTGGATTCTCCCTAGCCACTCCAACTTGAGTTCACTAGGGCAAAATTCTCTAGGTTTCTGATTTTTCCTGGGTTTTTAGGCTCAGTTAAGTATTTACGAGGTTCATGCAGGTTTACACGGACCTAACCATAAACTCCAAGGTATAGGTTTTCACCTCCCATTGGCACAGCTGTAGTGTACTCTCAAGATGGCTCCTGGTTTGGCTGTCCACTGATAACTGAAAAACTCAGGGTGACTTGTTTTAGACCCATTTAATGAGTTGAACAGTCTCTAGTTCAGCTAGGGCAGACCACCCTGCCCCTCCAGTCCTTTTACTCTAAGCAATATTTTCACTGCTTTAGTTCTGGGTAACTGAGCAAAGAGAAATTCTGCCTCACTCTAATATACCATCATCCCTGCCTCACAGCAATCCTTTATGAGCATTTCAAATGTATGCATATTACTTTAAGTTTTCATATCTTAACTCATAAAACCAAAAATAAGGAGGTACAAGAGTTGAGCCAACTGCTGAAAGGCAATTAGGAGATTTTTAAACTCATTAAAAGATGATGTGCATGATGTGTAGACTGCTTGGTCAGAGCATCCATGGAGAGTGCAGTGAGTTCCAGAACCCACATTGTTTAGGGTTACTGGGATATAGAATGTGCAGAGGAAAGAAGTGTGATATATATCTGATGATAGAGTGACTTGAAATGATGGGTTTCATAGGCTATAAGGAAATTACAATTCAGTCCTATGTGGCAGTCAGCAAATCAAATAATTGGTAGTGTAAAAGATCAAAGGCCAAAACAACAGTTTAAAGGAAGACTTTGTTCATCTATGTCAGGAGTATGCAAACTTTTTCTTATGGGAAGAGATAGTAAATAATTTAAACTTCATGGATAAAGAAGTAAAACTAAAGATATGATGAGCACTGATATAAAGGATTAAAAAAAAGTCTAAAACAAGGTTGGTAGGGAAAATGTAATAGGGGTAAAGAATTAGACAAAATTGAGAATGTTTTAGAAGTCTAAATTTTGACCTTTTGTAATTAATCATATGTGAGACCTGGAAAATATGGAATTGTTTGCAGTGACTCTCAGGTTTTCTTATTTCAATATTCTGTTACTCCTATCCTCTCATCCTTATATGCACATATGCATATACACATGTGTATACACTTGAAATAGAAAATTTCAGATAAAAATATAAGGTGATAGTAGTAATAGTATTCTTTTATGACATTTTATGAAACATACAGTAAATAGTAGAGATCAATTTTTACCCAAGTTTATCTGATCTGGAATTCAGACAAAAAGAAAAAAAAACATTAAGGTCAAAAGAAACTGTGCATGTTAAAAGAATCATCAGAGCAGGGCAATTATTCTAAATGTGAAGAGTAATGGAAACATGTTAAGACAAAAAATCATATTTGTCAAATGATATTTATAATTTATGTGCACACACATAAAAATGTCAACTTTTTATACATTAAAACAAGAAATTTTCATGTAAAGGAAAATAAAATTATTCAATTTTTTAAAACTTACAAATCAATTTGGGATAAAGATTTTTGTTAAAAAAAGGACACTTTTGAGCCAGGCACAGTGGTACACACCTGTAATCCCAGTTGTTTAGGAGACTGATGCAGGAGGATTGTACATTCAATCCCCCCCTCAGCAACATAGCAATGCCGTAAGCAACTTAGTGAGACCCTGTCCCAAAATGAAAATAAAAAATAAAAAATGCTGGGGATGTGGATCAGTGGTTAAGCTCCCCTACATACAGTCCCTGGTTTAAAAAGAAAGAAAGAAAGAAAAAAAAGAAAAGAAAGTAAATAAGACTGTATGGGTCAAAGAGACCCTGAGAAAAATGATCAATGTTATCTCAAACAAGATTTGTTTAAGGAGATGTTAACCTCATTCCCAACCCCTTGAAGAAACAGTATCCCCTGAAGAGAGTAGTTTTAATAGAGATGAAGCCTTTGTGGACAATTTCTTAAAAGATGGTTTCAGCTGGCTTCTCCAAATACCTAGCAATACAACAATTCTGTCTGTTTATAAAAGAAATTTTTTTAAAAACCCACTGATGAATAGTAATTTGGGCAAGATCTGAGAGCTAAAAATAACATTGTGTCAAATATTCATTTCACAGTACTTTATCCATATATTTTACTAATGACAATGCCAGGTAACTATGGCTGGTTCAATGTGCTAAATTTAAGAGATAAGTTTTTCTTGCATCACTCTGATATAGAACTCCTAATTACTGCTTTTGAGTGACAGGACTTCAATACAAAGTAACCATCTAGTGTTGTGGGGTTGTTCCACATCAGGAATTTAAAAATCTTTTGTAATTTGTTTAATGAAAGCCCATCAAAATTGTTAGCTCTGAGTGTTATGGTTGGCTAAGGAAATCTTTCACAGTATGAGGGTGATCTGCTTATAGCCAACCACAACTATGAACTCAGATTTTCAAATTTTATACTGCTGCATTAAACCACCTCACCACATGTGTATATGAGGTGTCCACTAAAATTGCTACACTTTGTAAACAAGTCAACTATCTGGGATTCCAGATTAGACAATGAACCTGAATTTGGATATCAGATTTAAAGCAGGCTACCGTGAGTCTTACAGAAGTCAGGAACCTGAGACAGGTACATGGGTTCTGGGAAATGTCAGTGTTATGATTTAGATGTTGTTCCCAAAAACTTATGCATGAGACGATGCAAGAAGGTTTAGAGGTAAATTGGATAGTTTTACCTTTTCAGAGCATTAATCCTATCATAGGGGCTGAGTGGTAACTACAGGCAAGTAGCGTATGGCAGGAAGAGGTGGGCAGGCCTCCAACATTTTTCCTCATTGAACAGAGCACTCTCTGCTTCCTGGAACCATGTTCTTAGGTGTTTTCATCCACCACACTCTCCTGCCATGATGTTCTGCCTCATCCCAGGCCCTGAGGAATAAAGTCAGTCATCTCTGCACTGAGAAATCTGAAACTGTGAGCCCCAAACTAAACTTTACATCCCCTAAAATTGCTCTTGTACAAAATTTTAGTCAATTAAAAAGCTGACTAAAACAGTCAGATGCTGCCCTATTTAGACTCCTAATTTTTGGCTAATAGGTAAAATCCTGTATGAGGCCCTAAAAAATAAAATATTAGACTTGTACACCAAAATTCCAAACTGCCTTTGAGAAGCTAAAACAAGGCCTCAAAACAGCCCCTGCCCTACACCTGCCTGACACACAAAAGGTGTTAAGACTCTATATAAATGAGAAACAAGGTACAGTTCTTGAAGTTCTCTTACACACATTGAAGACATACTATGATCAGTAACTTGTGTGTCAGAACAGATTGACCACAGAGTAAAAGGAGGGTCCTCCTCCCTTTGGGGTGTGATTGCCACTTGTGATTTGCAAAAAAGAAGTTGAGAAGCCTACTTTCAAACCATTAGTGCATTTATGCATCATCAAGTCCAGCTGAAGCAAAAGAATGGATGTCATTTGACTACTGGGAGTGTAGGGAGATTCCAGACCATCCCATTTGACATTCCAAATGTCAACTTTAGGAGAAACCATGTCTACCTTAAATCAAGGAATCCAGTTTCCAACAAATGATAATGAATCAATACAACATGATGTCTCAGAGATCTTGGAGACTGTTCAGCAAGTTGATACGCTTGATTAGCCTATCACGGAGATAAACTGGAACCTCTTTACTGATAGAAGCAAGTTCATGGGCAATTGCCGGTGGATAGCTGGATACTCTCTAATCATGGCACAACAGATATTAAAAGGTGACATTTTGCTTCTAAAAAAAAATCAGCCTAGAAAGCCATTATTTTTCTGACAAGAACTCTGACTGACCAAAGGAAAGGAAATAAGCATTTATCCTGACTCAAAATACACCTTCAATTTAATGCATACACATGGAGTTATCTGGAAAGAAAGAGGACTCCTCCCAGCTAAGAACAAAGACATTAAGTATGCCCTTGAAAATATTGTCAGTAATATAAGCTGTGTCCCCACCAAAGCAGATGGCAACCATGGACTCGCCTGGCTGTAAGATGATTGATATCTATGCAGTCAGAAGAAATCAGCAGCTGAAAAGGCAACCAAAAGGGTAAGAAATAACACACTCCTTATCAGGGCCTTAATACCTCAGCATGCATCAAACCAATTACAAATATTTTCATACTGAGGAGAATGAGAAAAGGGACAAAGGATGGAGCTTTGTGTTCTGGGAAAACACTGCCAAGTGCAGATAGAAATTCCATGGGTTCATCCTTCTGCCTGAGACATTGGCTTGCTCTTGATAAAACATTTTCAGAAGAGTGTTCACTATGAGAAGTTATCTTGGTAAACTTCATCAAGCCCCACCCACGAGGGCCATGCCTCCAATGGACTATTCAGCAAGTGATTCAGAACTGACTGATTTTTGCACTCAAGGCACTTCAAAGACTAATAGGCAAGCTACCATTAAAAAATGACTCGGTATATAAAAATATGGCCTTTTGATGATTGGCAAGCAGATTTCACCCAAATGCCCTGTGATAAAAATCTTTAAATATTTGTTCATACTAGTAGATGCTTTCTTTGTGAGTCAGTCTTATTCTACCAGGATAGAAAAGACTTCAGAAATAACTAGAGTCCTCCAAAAGGAGCTGATCCTAAGCTATGGGCTCCCCTCAATGCAAAGTTTGCAGAAGTTATCCAATGATTTAGCAAAACATTGTATATCCAGTGCAAGTGATATGTATTCTGGAGACCTCAAACAACAATATCATTTTCTAGGCTCAAAAGTTAGCCTTAGTTTATGACTCTTTTTGGTAAAATCCACTGTATCTTGCCTCTTAGGAAACATTTTTATATCTTTGAAATACTACTCATAAAATATACAGATTCGGAAAACATAATACAAAACAGGCTACCTCTGAGTAGAAAAGAGTGACAAGAAATACTGCAGAACATATTTACTCCAAATATGAATTCCATCCATGAGTCAGGATTCTTCTATGATGACCCTCCCTGTCTTCATAGACCATTCTGTGTCAGTGTAAAGTACAGGCAAGAGGGCTGGGGATATAGCTCAGTTGGTAGAGTGCCTGCCTCACAAGCACAAGGCCCTGGGTTCAATCCCCAGCACCGCCAAAAAAAAAAAAAAAAAGTACAGGCAAGAAGATACATAAAGAGGACTCCAAATCACTCAAAGATAGCCATTCAAGCACAGGACAATACAAGCAGGACCTTGAATGCCAGTTCACTCTCAAAATGTGGACCAGAAAAGATAAAATATTAAGCTGTGCTGAAATGGAATTCAGGTTAGTACCTAACCTTAGAAAAGTCCAGGTACCCACAGGCAGCTCTGGCTGCTTCCAATCAACCTTTATTCCTTTTTTACACAATACCTAACCTGCAGACTTACCATTTTCAGGCTTCTGCTGTGTTCAGGCAACCTTTCTACAAATCCTTTATCACATGAACATCAAAGTGACAGAGTCTATGAAAAAGCTACCCAGACATCAGGGAACCTGAAGATGGATTCAGAGCTTTGCAGGAGTCAGAGAAAAAAATCTTCCAGATCATGAAATCCATCCCCCATTATCTGTCTGTGGATCTCATTAGAAAATTCTCATCCCATCAACCTGAGTGGACAAAGCTCCAGGCTCAGATTCCTTTAGCCCAGAGTGGCAGGTAAAGCAATTCAAAATCTGGTTGCAATACAAAAGATTAATTTGTTCTTGGCTACTACCATTTTCTGAGAGAAAATGTAAAGTTTTCTCAATTTGCCAATAATATTATCAATAATGTTGATTCACAAATGTAAATAATAGTGAGAATTACTTTAAATTTTCAGGTTTTATAACTCTCATGTTCTGGTTACGTATGAGTAAGTGAGTGAGTGAGTGTGTGTGTGTGCATGTTTGAACCCATGGCCACTTTGTCACTGAGCTATATCCCCAACCCTTATTAAAATTTACTTTGAGACAGGGTCTCACTAAGTTGCTGAGGCTGACCTCAAATGGGATTCTGTTGCTCAAGAACCCAAATGACTGGGATTACAATCATGAACAAACACAATCAGCTCATCCTCTTATAATTTGAATAAGCAGCCTGATCTCTACAAAGGAGAAGGCCCACAACAGCAGCATTGTCCATGAAAATCAAATACGAACCACATGTGTAACCTTGAAATTTTTGTGGTCACATAATAAATGAAATCAATTGTAATAATTTATTTAACTCAACATATCTGAAACATTTTCATTTTAATACATTACCAATATAAAACTATTTATTAATTGTACATATTTTTAGCACCAAACATTCACAACTCCCTCTGTGTGTTAATTTTCCAGAACATTTCAATACAGACTAGCCACATTCATGTGTGTGGCACCCTCAGTGGCAAGATGCTGCCAAAATGCAAATGCAGATCTGAGGGTACTGACACCCATGAATTCAGGGAAGTGAATGACCTAAAAAATCAGTTTTTTAAAAATCATAGTTGAGGAAACAGGACTTTCCTCCAAAAATCTCTTTTGACCTAAGTGGGGGAAGAGATGATACCTTGAGAGAAGTAAGCCTCCAAATGTAGAGCACTGTTTTCCAACTGCTATTTACCAGTGGCACATCCCCTTGCAGATATCACATGGTGAAGAAAAGATGATGCAGTTCAAGAAGAAATGAATCCCATATGAACTTCATATATGTTCTTTCCTTGAATGCCAAGTTTTGACGTGAAGGGAATAGACTAAAGACAAACTTCTTATTTTGAATTTTAGCCTTGACCCTAATCTTAGGCTATTGTTGTTTCATCCTTTGCTGTGGAATCCTGTGAGATTTTAACTACTGTTAACATGTTTTCATGTCTCCATGCATCTCCATGTAACTCAAAATGATCTAACAAAACAGTAAATATTAACTCAGAGGAACAGGAACTTAGTACCTATTACATGTCTGTTGCATGTTAGTTTATTTGAAATCAGTATGCCATTATTAGTGGCATCAGACTTGCAATGTGTGTGTTTGACATCTATTAAGCATAACAAGCTACCCCCACACATAGTAGTTCATGATTTAAACTGTTAGATCATGATTAAGACAAATTTATGCTGGGTGTACCTAGGCTCTTCTTCAGCTGGGCTCCATTAGGAATATGTTCTGTTACTTGAATTTGTATCTCTACTTTTGGGAGAGTGTTTTGTTGTCCCCTGGGCATGTTTCTTCTCCTCCCCATGGCATCTTATTTTTCATAAGTCTTTATGGAGTTGGTGGAGTTTGTAAAGGAAAAGAAGTTCTGAAAACATTTCAGTCCTGGCATAAAACTGGTACACTGTCATGTTCTCTGTATTCTGTGGGCAAAGCATATAAGCCATTCGAGATTCAAAGCTTGGTAAGAAAATTCTGTGTGTAAATGGGAACTGTAAAAAAACACAATGCCATAGACTAGGGAGCATGAAGAACTAGAGATCTTTTTGTAATTTTTCATTCTACCTTTTTTTCAGATAGCTTATATAACTTTTCGAATTTGGAAAAATTTCCAACACTGTATCTACTAAAAGTCTGCTCTGGATTGAAACTCTGAATCACAATTGCCTGATTCCAAACTCAAATACATTTCCTAGACCTCATTAGTCATGCAGATGCTCTACAACAACAAGAAAATGAAGTAAATCTTCTGCAATGAATGCAGAATTTCTTTTAGATTTATATCCCCTGAGTACTTATTATCAGGAAAGTTCACAAGAGAGCACTGCAGCTATTTTAGAAATCCTAGAATAATATGAATAAATAGCTTAGGACTATGTTTAAGAAATGAAATCTCAATCATTTTTTTTTAAACTTCTTATCATGGGTTAAATTGGAAAATGTGTTTACTGCACTCTTTATATCTACAATGTTTTCATTCCTCTTTAGTATTTGTAGGCTATTTATCACATTTAACCTAGACTAACTGAAAACACCACGCCTGAAACAACCTCTTAATGTGAAAGTAAATGACCAAGATGATCTGCTGAAAAGACATTTCCTCCAGCTACAATTTAAGCAAACACCTGAGTACTCTGGAAGGTGTCCTTTGATTTTAACAGTATAAACACCCTTGGAACCAAGTTTTTAATGTGTCGACCTTGGGAGAACACCTATCCAAACTGTAGCACCTGCATTACCTAATTTCTATCCTTTTCACAAAGTCATCTGTGAGAGACTATTGTTTCTTACTGAACTCAGTTCATATTTACTGAGATTACACTATTTACAGGGCACTCTTATTAGTACTTTGCTCATGAAGAGCATCATTGAGGGAAAAGATTTTACTGGGAAACATTTCAACCCAAAAGAAAGTCAAACTGGGCATAGTGCTATAGTCCCAGCAACTCAGGATGCTGAGGTAGGAGGAATGCAAGTTAGACACCAGTGTCAACAATTGAGTGAAAATCTGTCTCACAATTTAAACAAAAAATAAAAGGACTGGAGATGAAACTCAGTGGCAAAGCACCCTTGGGGCTCATACCTGTACTGAGAAATAAATGAAAACAATGCCACTTACCAAATGGAGGCCAAAATGAAATGAAAATATAAAGATGTCCCCCCCCCCAAGGTTAAAACCAAAATAAATGCCTAAGAATACTAAAATCCATAAGATGAGTAAATATGCCCTATTTTAAAACAAAAACCAAATTGTGGCTGTTATTCTAAGATGCTCAATTTTGGGCAAATCAATCATATTTAATATTTACATTGATATATGTTGTTCATGCAAAACACACACACACAAAGCATTCATGTTGTTTCAGGAATATTCACAAAGTAAACACATTTGTGTAACAAAGGAATAAAATCAACCTGCTCAGAATACATGAATAATCAATTGCTTCTATCATAATCCAAGAAGCAGCTAAGATCTTAAGAACTAATGTAGATCAGATATTTATATTATACCAATGGTTAATTACATAAAATTTAAAAATACATAAGAGTGAATAGTACAATATACCTGTCACCTAGATTTGATATCTGCTAATTATGCTATTTTTACATTTTCTATGTTCTTATCCACTCTCCTGCCACACTCCACTTTATTTACTTTTGGGTGAGTTCAGAAGGAAATATATTGAATATAACAAATATTAACCATGTAGTCTGACAAATACACCTATAAAATGTTACCACTTTTAAGCATAGAAAATTTACAATATCCCAAGAAAATTTCTTGTGGATATACCCAGTCAACATTTTCCTGCCCCAGATGAAAGTTATAATTATGATTTTTTGAACCCTGGGTTCATTCTTCCTACAATCATACAATACACGAGTTTAGGTCCAGTTGTTTCAGAATACAATACTTATGAGATTCCACCAGAGTATGTTCTTCAGTAATATGTTCCTTTGTATTGCTGAACAGTACTGTATAGATGTACGACAATCTGTTCATCCTCTTCAGTAATGAAAAACATCTGGGTTATTTCCTGTTTTGCACTTTTAGAACTACAGGGTCTGTGTACATTTTTAAACAAATACCTGTTGTGTTCAGTTTGATTTCTTACCAGTATTTAAATGTGATAGCTTTTGAATTTTACTAGTTGCTCTAAAGATTATAAGATGCATCTTAACA
>JAJEJO010059612.1:0-15971 GCA_020662805.1 Glaucomys volans | reverse complement strand
TGCTAAGTACTTTTTCTGAAATATCTGGACTTTCAAGATGCTCTAAACTGCTTGATATATGTAAAAAGTAGAAGTGGTGAAATATAACACATTTTGTAAATTTCTTTTTTGTTTAAATTCCTATGAAATGTTTTTTTGGGGGGCAATAGCCAAATCCACTGCTGAATAATACACATTATATGCTGGTTCTCTGGAGCCCTGTGTCAGTGTGCTTACAATGAGGCAAGAGTACCCATTGTACCTATATGTATGGGTTTTGTTTTACTTTGCTCTGTGTACATAAAGGAAAAATGATTCCTAATCTGCATTTAGTTTTTCCAGATTTAAAAGAGGTTGCCAGTTCATGACAAAAATAGAATTGGTAAACAAATTTTGTAAGTTTTGTGTTAAAATTCCTAGAACAGATTTTCTTCCAAAAATTTGAGCTTTATAGTACACTGCATTGGTGAAGGAACCAGAACACTCATCTTTGGAAGAAATTTTCACATTATAACTACTGTTACATGTGTGCAGTTTATTCGAGATTGTCGTGTACATAGTGGACAAATTGAGTCCTTAATTGAAACATATAGCTTATTTAGATGCTTAGAAATGCTTAGTGTATGCGACATGTGGAGGTAACAAAGTAGTACTTCATAAGGTTGAATGTTCTTTCTGATATGTGGATGCTAACACACAATAAGGTGGGGGAGGAAAGAATAGAAGTTAACTGGATTAGACAAAGGAGAATGAAGGGACAGGAGGGAGAATGAAAATAAGAAAGACAATAGAATAAATCAGACATAAATTTCTTAGGTTCATATATGAATACACAACCAGTGTAATTCCACATTGTGTACAACCACAGAATGGGAAGTTATATTCCATGTATGTATAATATGTCAAAATACATTCTGCTATCATGTATATCTAAAAAGCACAAATAAAAATCTTAAAACAGAAAAATAATAAATATAAAAGAGATGCAACTATGTAATCTACAAGAAACTCTATAAGGAAACAAGTAGAATGAAAACAGAAGAATGTAAGAGTGGTACACACAAAAGTAGCCAAAAGAAAGCTAAGGTTTCCAAATTTTGACATGGAAAATTGTAAGGGTAATGTGAGCAAATAAAGAGGCAAGCACAAAGGACAGCATGCAGCATGAAATGGCTCCCACGTGGAAAAGCCACTTTTGTTTGGTTAGCTACTCCAGAGGTACATCAGGTTACGTTAGTGCAATTAGCTTCACATATGTGCAGATCATGTAATTTACTTGCTTCTCAGAGTCCACTACTACCAAATGTTTTTATAATCACTCAAGAAAGGAGTTCCAGAATGTTCCTAAGGCAGGAAAACAGAGGGCCTTTATTACCCAAGGAGTGTGCTCACTCAAAGGTTTATGCTCCTCTGTACTTTTCCATGACCTGAACCTCTACAACTCCCCTTTTTTGTTTTGCATGGCCTTTTGAATAGACATGACTTGTCTTTTGTTATAGGAGGGTTGAGGGAGGAAGTAAGGCAGATAATGGCAAAAACAAGCACAGCATAATAAGGCAAGTACCACTAAACATCCACCAATGAAAATTTGCTCAATCCACGTAAAATTTGGAAGCAACAAGGTGAACCAATCTAATAAATCTCAACCTCCATCATCTTGCTACACCTTCTTTACAATGTCTTTAAAATGATCCCATTCCTTTTGAATGGGGTTACTATTACCAGTTAAATTGAAACAAAACATATTATTAAATTCATGGCATCCCTTATGATGTAACAACAGCAAATAATCAAGAGCCACCCTATTATCAAGAATAGCCTGATGGATACAAATTTCAGAACAATTTCCACTAAGTAGACTCAAATATTATGAGTGCAGGAAGCCAAAGATGGAACAGTTTTCTGTACAGGGGCAACACCAACAGGGATACAACAGAGAAATAACAATAATATTCATGATAGCTCTGGAAATTTGGGTAAGTTTTGCAAGCAGAGCTGTAACTAAATTTCCTGGGGTACATTCTAAACCCATATGGGCTAGCAATTTTGGGGCAGATGTTTTTAAAATCTTCATATTCCCCCAAGTCACTAGATGATTAGAAGTCTGGAGTCCCCTTGGGCCTCTTGTTCTTATCACAGTTTCCTTTTTTGAATCAGGGTTCTCTTCATCCAGGATCAAATGAAGTTTAGGAATTGGATTGTGAAGTTCTTGATATCAACTCATGATGATTGATGGATCTCACACACCTGGCAGGAATCCAGACACAACCTGTAGGAGTAAGAACAGCAGCATATCCCCTCCCCCATGTAATCAAGGGTGCAGGGTCCTGCCATATCAGACCTGGCAGGACTCAGTATTTTACATATATCTTTGGTATTGATACTTTTGGGGTAAAGTGTTCAAGGCACAGGACCAACAATATGTATTATCCTCATATTGTACATTAAGAGTGTTCATTGTGAGTCAGGAAATATTGAGAGTATTTTTAGCATGAGTGAAGTTAAGTTCCTGTTTTGTTTTAAAAGACACATTTTAAGCATACAGAGTGCATGTTCAACTAAGGCCTGTCTGGTAGGATTGTGCGGAATTCCATGGGTTGGAATTATATTCCATTGATTACAAAATTGAGGAAAGGCACTAGAAGTATAAGTAGGAGCAACATCAGTTTTTAAATGATGAGATTTACCCATGTTGGCAATGCAGAGGAGTAAATAAGAGAGACAGGCCGAGACCTTCTCTGAACGATGTCCACTGGCCCATATAAGGCCTGAGGATGTATCTATGGTAACATGTAAAAAGGAATAGGGATGAAAAGGAGGGAAATGAGTTACATCTATCTGCCAAAGGGCATTACAGGGCTGGGGATATAGCTCAGTTGGTAGAGTACTTGCCCTGCAAGCACAAGGCACTGGGTTCAATCCCCAGCACCACCACCAAAAAAAAAAAAAAAAGGCATTAGAATGTAAATCTCAAGGGTTTACAGTTTCACAAGTAGCCAAACAAAAGGGTGTGCAATGAGAGCACTTATTAATGATTAAGTGGGCCTGTTGAGAGGAAATAGAAAAGGTTTTCATTACAGAGCATACATTTTGATGAAAGAAATTTTGTGACTCAACAGCATGTGAAATAGTAAAAGTATAGTCTTTTAGATCTATTACATATATGGAAAAATCCTGAGGAATTAGATTAGGGTTAGGCAATCCACACTGAAGTGGACTCATAGATTGCATATATTTATTAATTTCTCTTAAATCTTGTAATAATCTTCATTTCCCTGATTTCTTCTCTATGATAAAAATGGGCATATTCCAGGGACTGGGATATAGCTCAGTTGGTAGAGTGCTTGCCTTGCAAGTACAAGGCCATGGGTTCAATCCCCAGGATCGCAAAAAAAAAATAAATAAATAAAGGGGCATATTCCATGGAGTTGTAGAAGGTTCAATATGTCTCAACTGTAACTGCTCTTCAGTGAGGGCCTCTGCAGCTCCCACCTCTTCTTTAGACAATGGTCACTGTTTTACCCAGACAGGAATAGTGACCTTCCATTTTAATAGCAAGGTGGTTGTAACCCCAGAGGCCCCTAAAAAAAAGGCAACTCAACAAGCATCTGTAACTTGTGTAAGATGTTTCTACCCCATATAAGAAAGGGAACTGCTGCAATGTACAGTTGTATATGGGTAATAACTTGTGGATTGGAAGGGGCAGAACATTGCAACATAGAGAGCATTTAGACACCTTTTCATTCTTGCCTATGCTCCAAATTGGGGTGGCCCTTTGTAAGGACCATGCACAAGGCCATATTGAGAGGGGTATAACTCTAACATCAGGAGTGGTGTCCAGTAACCCTGTGATTGGTTGCTCATTTAAACACAGGGTTAACTTTGGCCCTTTTTCAGTAATAGGTAAACATGCTTCAGTGATGGTGGAACCAAATCCAGCATTTCCTCCATTATTTAGGGGTTGTTGGGCAGTAATATAAGGAATCACAATTGAGTGATGGAGGATTTTTTGGGGAGATTAAAGGCATATGAGACCAAACCTGAATGTGTAATACAACAGTATAATCGGAATCAATTAATCCAGGAATTACAAATTTTCTTTCTTTAATTCTGTGGGAGCAGGGCAAAATTAAACCAAAGATATATTTGGGTAGGCCCTTGAATGTGGGTAGGGATTTTACAAACTTCCCTAGGGAGACATATTTGAGCATCTTCAGTAGTAATCAAATCTATCCCCAAACTCCCTCTAGTAGCATGAAAGGATTTGTGGAAGGAGCTTCCATTTGAATCAAAAACATTTGCAAAGGAGACATCTGCATCTACAGGTGAAAATGGTTGCCCAACCTTTCACCCTGGGTCAGGGGAGACCCATAATTGGGTTTCCTGATGTGTCTGTTTTAGATCTGCATTGATTAGCCCAATGAAATCCTTCATGACAGGTTGGACATTTTTGATTGGGCTACTTTTGTGTCCCTTTTTTTCTTTTACAGTTCTTTTGAAGATGGTCAGGTTCTTTACAATTGTAGCAAAGTTTATGGGTGGGGGTGCTTTAAAGCAGTGGCCAGTAAAGCCATTTTATGAGTTTCAGTTCCAACATTCAGACATGCCTTTATTAAATCAGAAAGAAAAGTATCCACTTTATAGTAAATAGATTTCATCACTTCCTTTCAATCTTGATTGGCATTTCCATAGGAGTACTGTTTTTTCAGAATATTGGCAGACTCCAAATTGTGTACTTGTCTTTCAATAGCTTCAGTCAATCAGTTAGCAAAATTAATAAAAGACTCCCCTGAGGCTTGCTGAATTACAACAAAGGACTTGGAAGGATGCTGAGTGTCCAGAATTCTCTATGCTTTACAAACTAAGGTTCTAACTTGGACAATGGTAACTGCAAGCAACTGAGCTTGTTGTTATAATGTACCTCCTTTGATCAATGCCAAACAAGTCATCATAATCACTATTAACATTTCCCTGGGCATTATCCACAGCTTTAACATGAGCTTAATCAGATTATTCTTGTAAAAACACTGTATTTTGGACAGGAGAAGTAACCATCTTCACCAATGCTTTCCAAACACTGGGAACCAAGGCACAACCCATTCTATCATATTGAGCATGAAATTGCTATTAATTCTGCTCTCCAACATCATCCTTCTTAATTATTTAAACACAGCAAAATGCAATTGTTCATATTCTGGCTGTTTAGCATTATTTAATCTAATGGGACAGCCAGCCAGTATATGAATTTCTCCTCAGCAACTACCTACCTGAGACATTCAGATAAATGAGACCAGACTAGGGGAGGAGGAGGATGAGGAGGAGGAGAAAAAACTTCAGTCATAGAGACTACCAGAGAAGTTGGCAGCACTGTCAAGGTTATTTTTTTTCTTTTTGTGGTGCTGTGGATTGAACCCAGGGCCCTGTGCTTGTGAGGTAGGCACTCTACTAACTGAGCTATATCCCCAGCCCTAAGGCTATTTTTGAGATAGCATCATGGCACAAATACCAAGCTTATAACACTGGTATAGGAGCCCATAAGCAACTTTTTACCTACATTTTCCCAATCTTTGGGTCTTAAGGATCTTAATACCATGAACAGCAAGAATCTATTTCAGACAGCAAAGAAGCAAGATCAGCATTACTTACAGTATGTTTAGCCTTACAAAGCAAATAAGAGAATTCAGTCCAATGATGACTTTGAGTGTCACACAGGGAATTTCCCATAGCTTACCAGTGGTATCAGTACCAGCCGATGAAAGATGCATGTCAAAACCAGGTGGCAAGCTACCCCTTCTCCCATCACCATGTCCAGAAGGGTCTCTGTTCAGGGCACCAACTGTAAGGGTAAAAGTGAACAAATGATAAGTGGCAAGCACACAGGATAGAATATAGCATGAAATGGCTCCCTTGTGGGAGAGCCAGTTTTGTTTTATTAGATACTCCAGGGTTATACCAGGTTAAATTATTGCAGTTAGCTTTTCACATGTGTAGATCATATATCTTGTTTGCTTCTCAGAGTCCACTAGTACCAAATGTTTTTATAATGGCTAAAGGAGAGAGGAACTGCAGAATGTTCCTAAGTCAGGAAAATCAAGGGCCTTTGTCATCCAAAGAGTGTGTTCACTTAAAGGCTTATGCCCCTCTGTACCATTACATGGCCTGAACAGTTATAGAAAACAGTTTAAAACATGAAGTTACGTGAGATAAAACATTTTAAATTAAAAAAAGCATTTCAAAATGAGGCAAGGTACAATATTATGTAAAAAGTACCTTGCCTTAGAATAATTCAATAAGAATAGATATATTTTCAACTCACATCACACTTCCCAGATATAAAAAGGTAAGTTTGAGAAAAATAAATAAAGACATAGAAAGTGATGCTATAATACTAGGAGACACCAATCCCCACTTACTCTAAAGGAAAAGTCAAACAAAATTGTTATCACAAAACAGAAGAGTTCAAATAATACTTTGAACCAATTTGACTTATATACTGGAAGTCCTCAATAGCAAATGCAATATTAAACTCAATAGACTAACTGGTAAGAAATAAAGCAATGGTTTATAGGTATAAAATATTAAATTATTTTGTAAAAGTTCTAGAACACAGGTAGAAATCAAAAGTGGAAAGGATGTTAAAAAATCTACAAACGTTCTTGAACATGGCTTTGTTCCAGTATTTTTTTTTTTTTTTTTAATTTTGGTGCTGGGGATTGAACCCAGGGGCACTCAACCATGGAGGCACATCCCCAGCCCAATTTTGCATTTTATTGAGAGACAGGGTCTCACTGAGTTGCTTAGGGCCTCACTAAGTTGCTGAGGCTGGCTTTGAACTCACGATCCTCCTGCCTCATCCTCCCAAGTGCTAGGATTACAGGTGTGCACCACCACACCCAGCTATTTGTTCCAGAATTTAACTAAATTAATTAATTAATTTATTTTTGGTACTGGGGATTGAACTCAGGAGCACTTAGCCATTGAGTCACACCCCCAGTCCTATTTTGAATTTTATTTAGAGACAGGGTCTCACTAAGTTGCTTAGTGACTCATTTTTGCTGAGGATGCCTCTGAACTCATGATTCTCCTGCCTCAGTCTCCTGAGCTGTTGGAATTACAGGTGTGTGCCACCAAAAGATAAAATTAAAAGACCTTTGTACTCTTCAAAGTTATCTAGAAACTCCATGTAAATATATATCAAACTCCTAATGTTATTTTTTGCAAAGAAAGAAAAACATATTCTAGAAATTTTATAGAATCTCAAAACTATATTAATACCTCAAAAATATTCAAACTACAAACAAAATTGGGACACTACTGTTTCATGACTTAAAAATATTAAAATTCACAATATTCAATTGGTAATACTGACATCAAGTTAGGCAGATAGGCATACTGAATTCTGAATGTAACAAGTTCTCACATACATAACAAATTAAGATATATTTGCACACCAATGTTTGTTACAGTATTATTCAACAGAGCTGCCATGAGGAACCAAACCAAATATTCCTTGAAATAAGTGGATGAGAAAATTTGGAATGTAGAAGCTACAGAATATTTTTCAAATTAAAAAAGTTATATATTTTTGTAAAATCTATGATCAACCTAATCTCTAGTACATTATATTAACTGATATATGTCACTACCAAAAACAAAAATATGGCAGAATTCTACTTATAAAAGATACCTAAACAAAGAAAAACAAAAACACAAAAAAAACTTTCTGAACAGAAATAAGAATGGCATTAGTGATGGAAGAAGACAAATGAATCCTTGCTTACATAGGAATTGATTTACTG
The DNA here is from genome assembly GCA_020662805.1 of Glaucomys volans. Lineage (NCBI taxonomy): Eukaryota > Metazoa > Chordata > Mammalia > Rodentia > Sciuridae > Glaucomys > Glaucomys volans. The sequence goes on along the minus strand of JAJEJO010059612.1, from coordinate 8,193 downwards.
ATTTTTGAGATGTAAACTTTCTACAGATATATTCCATAAAAATTTGAATTAACATTACTGAATGTTATACTTTTTTTCTGTGGTGCTGGGGGTTGATCCAGAGCCTTGTGCATTTGAGGCAAGCACTCTACCAACTGACCTATATCTCCAGCCCTGAACACTATACTTGATATGTTAGAGAGAGCAACTTGTGTTTTGTGGTTTTGATCACAATTAAAATTTAAAACAACACATGAAAGATAAAAAGAATTTTAAAAATGTTAGAAAGCTACCTTTAAAATGCTATCATCCTTATCCTATAAATAAGAACAAGCTCCTGAATATATAAAGGACAGGCATGTTTCCAGCTACTAAGAATTCAGAGGCAGAAAGATTGCAATTTCAAGGTCACCCCCAATAACTTAGTCATATCCTCTTTCCAAATATAAATAGAAAGGAGATGGGGATATAGTTCATTACTAGAGTACCCTGGATTCTATCCCCATTACATTAACATATAGAAAATTTACATTAGTAGGTATATACGAAGGATGAAAAACCTATCCTGATGAAATATAAAAGTCATTTAAAAGGGTGTAATATTTAGACAAGTAAGTAAAACCACATATAATTTTTACAATGGAAATAAGTATCATGCATATCTTAATTTCAACTTACATTGTTCTAATTTGTGAAGTAATGGAAATTGACATCTAATTATAAAATATAGATAAAAAGAAAATAGTATTAAGTGATGTGAGGAAACTTACTCTACATAAAACCTACTCTGAAAGAAAAAAGAGAAAGAAAATTTAACCAACAAAATTATATATAACCACTGATATATTATTTTACAAACTCTTTCATGTAACTACAATTTGCAACTGTGACTATAGATCCCAAAGTGCATTCTTTGTGAATCTTGACTTTCATTTCACAGAAAATCTGTTACAAGTATTCACAAAGAACTCTGATAAGGGAATTTTAATCAATAAATATATAAGTAATATTGGAGAGACTGCTTTATGATAATAATTTATTACAATTGACCTAGATTTCTCCAAAAATATGAACGGATTTCCTAGAGACCCACAAATAATGGAATATCTTTTAGATCATGGTGACCTTCACAAGCAAAGGGGAGTTTTGGTGGTTAATTTGAATAAACTGGTACATCACTGGAGAACAAAAGGAAACTTCAAAGAATTTGAAAACATGATATACATAGGGCAGCACATGTTCAATGATAACAAGAGAAGTAAACGTCTGAAGAATCTTTTCTGCTGCATAACTTCTCCATCAACATTTTGAGGTTTGGCTTCCTCCTTGACTTTTGGGCCTCTCAACTGTGTCATCTCTTATGTATAGGCTACAATATTTTACATCACTGAATTACTCTAAGTACCAGTTATCTAAAGTGCAGAATATATACCATGCCAGGAAAGGGAGAGATTAAATACTAAAAAGAATGTCATTAACATTTTATCTGTACCAAAAAAATGCCCTTTTTTCTTGAAAGCACAAATCTGAAACTCATTCTTACAGAGAAGTTCCCAGAAGATATTCTGCAGGGGAAGAAAATCAAATAATAATAATTTCTTGAGAATTTGGAAGGGAGGTTGTGCTTACCCAGGAAGACCCAGTGTCTGTAGTTCTCTAACATCACTTCTCTATACAAGGCTTGCTGTGCAGGCTGCAGGCATTCCCACTCCTCTTCAGTGAAATCAACACTCACATCCCTGAATGTCGACAGTTCCTGAAACAGGAATAGTAAATAAATAGCACATTGTCCACATGATCATTCATAGTGTTTGTAATTTAATTGAAGTTGAAATGAGAGTTAGAAAGACCCTCATGTAGGTGAGGATTTTATTAACATACTTTTAAACATAGTGATACTATTATTTACCTCTGAAGAAAAAGTGACATAAGTCCAAAAGGAGGGTATATACTCCATGTTTATGAAATAAAATAAAATATAAGACAGGCATCAACACAAGAATATACATTTTGTTATTTTATATATCATGAGCTAAACTGTATATATCTCTCATATGAGAAAGTTGTGGTGATTAAGAAGGGGAATTCTCAAATTTTAATTATATAACCATGAATCAGACATTCATTTAAATGTGAAATCTGATTTAGTAGTTCTGGGATGGAGTGGAGTTTTCTGAATATGTAACAAGCTCTCTAGTGACTTCAATACGGTTGGTATAAATTTTTTTTTTTTTTTTTTTTTATTGGCAGAAGAGAAAATTTTGAAATGCAACAAGGTAGACCTCTAAAAGAAACATTTACTAATGAATTTGAGTTCAAATATTTTATGGTATTCTTGTATGCTATTAAAATAGAAAACAGCAACAACAATCTTGTTTGGATTTTTTTGGTTTTTAATTCAAATTTATTTTTAAAATGTAAAATAGAAATTATATACTTATACAATAAAAAGTTTTGATACATGTATATATTATATGATCTTTATAACAAGATAAACATACCTAGCTCTTCAAAGAATCTTTTTTTTATATTGTTTCTAAGTTTTACACAGCAGTAGAATCCATTTTGATTAAATTATACAAACAAGGAATATATCTTATTCTAATTAGGATCCGATTCTTGTGGGTGGGCATGATGGTGGAATTCACTGTGGTATTTTGGTACGAGTATATAGAAAAATTATGTTTGATTGTAGGGACACACCTTAAGATGGCGACCACATTAACAACACCCTCGGGGCAAAAGCCTCCCCCACTCGTGGTACCACCAAGGTGGCGGCCTAGGATTGGCTCATTCAACTTCCATGAACCTGAGCAGCTTTACATCTTAGCAGACCTCTGCCCTGCAGGCCTTGCTGTATACTGCATGCGCTGTTGACCTTTAAGGTGATTGGCCCCCACCTGTATCTCCTCCCCTCACTCCCTTTTCATATACCTGTTTCACTCCCCCATTAAACTGAGATCCTGCTCGACAGACTCCCGGCTGGTGTGGGTTTTTTCAGCCCTCGACACTCACCATCCTGTTTGACCCCGTGCCCTCTCTGGCTGGTCCAGGGAGGGCACCCAACCTTTGTTGTTCGGTGCGGAAGGAACAACATTTGATTTATTCTGTCTTTCCCATTCCTATCCCCCTTCCTCCTTTTGTTCAGTATTTTGTACTCTACTGAACTTCTCTTCTTATGTTCCCCGATTCTATATGGTTTAGCTCTCACGTATTGCAAAAACACTTGACCTTTGGCTTTTGGGGATTGGCTTATTTCACTTAGTGCATTATTCTCCAGATCCATATATTCCCTGCAAAAGTCATAAAGTCAATCTTCTTTATGGCAGAGTAATATTCCACTGTGTATATGTACCACAATATCTTTATCCATAGATCTGTTGAAGGGCACCTAGGTTGGTTTCATAGTTTAGCTATTGTGAATTGTGCTCCTATACACATTAATGTGGTTGTGTCACTGTAGTATACTGATTTTAAATCCTTTGGATATATACTGAGAAGTGGGATAATTGAGTTAAATGGTGGCTCCTTTCCTTGAGGAATCTCCATAGTGCTTTCCAGAGGGGTTGAAATAATCTGTAGTCCCACAAACAATGTATGAGCATTCCATTTTCTCCACATCCTCATGAACATTGTTACTTATATTCTTGATACTTTCCATTCTATCTGGAGTGTGATGGAATCTCAGTGTAGTTTTAATTTTTATTTCTATAATATTGAGATGTTGAACACTTTTTCACATATTTTTTGATTATATTTATTCTTTTGGGAAGGGTCTCTTCAGTTCCTATTGCCCCTTTGTTGATTGGTTTCTTGTTTATTTTTGTTTTGAGGCATTAATCTTTTTGATTTCTTTGCTTATCCTAGACATTAGAAACACATGCAGGTAGGAAAGATTTTCTCCCAATCTGTAGGTTCTGTCTTCATGCTATTGATTGCTTCTTTTGCTGTGAAGAAAGCTGTTCCTGTGCCAATGTGTTGGAATGCTGGGTCTACCTTTTCTTCTAGCAGGTACAGGGCTTCTGGAAAAATTTCTAGGTCTTCAATTGACTTACAGAGTTGATTTTTGTGCAGGGAGAGAAATAGGAATTATCTTTTATTCTATTACATGTGAACTTCCATTTTTCCCAGCAACATTTGTTGAAGAGGCTATCTTTTCTCCAGTGTGCATTTTAGCACCTTTGTTTAATATGAAGTAACTATTTTTGTGAGTTTTTCTGTGTCTTCTATTCTGTTCCATTGGCCTTCTTGCCTACTTTGGTGGCAACACTATGCTGTTTTCTTGTTACTATAGCTCTGTAGTACAATTTAAGACCTGGTATTATAATGTTTCAGACTTTGTACTCCTTGCCAAGGATTGCTTTAACTATTTGGGCCTCTTATTTGTCCTAATGAACTTCATGACTGCCTTTTGAAGGCATGACTGTCTGTGAAGACATCATAGGAATTTTTAAGGGAATTTCCTTGAATCTGTACAGTGATTTCAGTAGTATGGCTATTTTGACAATACTGATTCTCCCTATCTAAGACTATAGGAGAGGTTTCTATCTTCTAAGCTTTTCCTCAATTTCTTTCTTAATGTTCTGCAGTTTTCATTGTTGAGATCCTTTATCTCTTTCAATAGGTTGATTTCTAAATTTTTCTTTTTTGGAAGCTATTGTGAATTATATAGATTTTCTAATTTCTTTTAAAGCTGATTAATCATTGGTGTATGGAAATGCAATCAACTTATAGGCATAAATTTTGTATCATGCTACTTTTCTAAATTTATTCATTAGTTCTAGAAGATATGGTGGAGGTCTTTGGGACTTCTACATATAGAATTATGTTGTTGGCAAAAAGAGATAGTTGGAGCTCTTCTTTTCCTATTGTGTCCCTTTAATTTCTTTCTGTTGCTCTGCCTAGGATTTCAAAGGATATATTGAATAGAAATGGTCAAAGTGGCCATCCTTGTCTTGTTCTCATTTTTAAAGGGAATGATTTCAGTTTCTCTGTTTAGAATGATGATGGCCTACAGTTTGTCATACATAGATTTTACAATGGTGAGGTACATTCCTTCTACCCTAGCTTTTTCAGTGTTCTAAACATGAGCAGATGCTGTATTTTGTCAAATGCCTTTTCTCCATCTGTTGAGATAATTATGTGATTCTTGTCTTTAAACCTATTTATGATGTATTAGATTTATTGGCTTCTGTATGATGAACCAACCTTGCATCCCTGGGATGAAACCCACTTGACCATGGTGAACTATCTATTTAATGTGTTTTTGTATGCAATTTGCCTGTAATTTTTTTTTTTTTCTTTTTGGGTACTGGGGAGTGAACCTAGGGCAACTTAACTACTGAGACACATTCCCAGCCCTATTTTGTATTTTAGTGAGAAACATGGTCTACTGAGTTGCCTACCACCTCACTTTTGCTGAGGCTGGCTCTGAACTCACAATCCTCCTGCCTCAGCCCCCCGAGTCACTGGATTACAGGTATGTGCCACTGTGCTGGTGTTTTTGCCTGTAATTTTATTAAGAATTTCTTGCATCTATGCTCATCAAGGACACTGGTGAAGTTTTCATTCTTTGATGTGTCTTTGGTTTTGGTATCAGGGTTCTACTAGTTTCATAGACTTAGTTTGGAAGAGTTCCGTCCTTTTTTATTTTGTGGAATAATTTGAGGAGGAATGATATTAGTTCTTTAAAGGCCTGGTCCAACTCTGTTGAGAATCCATCCAGTCCTGAACTTTTCTTTTTTGGTAGATTTTTTATGGCTTCTTCAATTCATTATTAGAATTTTATCTATTTTAAATTTTCTATATACTTCTGACTTAATTTCATTAGGTTGTATGGCTCTAGGAATTTTTCAATATATTCCAGATTTTTTTACTTACTAGAGTATAAGTTTTCAAAGTAGTTTCCAATTCTCCTCTGTATTTCAGTGGTGTTTGTAGTGATAATATCATCATGGAATATAATAATGTACTTTTTTCTCTTTATTTTATTTAGCTGGGCTAAATTTTTTTCAATTTTGCTTACTCTTTCAAATAACCATTTTGTTTCACTGATTTTTTTTAATGTTTTAATGTTAATTTCATTGAGTTGTCTCTAGTTTTATTTACTGTCTTCTATTGATATTTGTTCTTTTTCTAGGGCCTTGAGATGTAATGTTAGATTATTTATGTGGTGTCTTCCTGCTCTTTTAGTGAATGAGTTCAATGCTACAAACTTTCCTCTTAGAGCTACCTTCATAGTGTCCCAGAAGTTTTGATACGTTGTAACATTATTCTCATTACTGCTAGGTATTTTTTAATTTCACCCCTGATTTCTTCTGCTATCCATTCATCAATCAAAAGTGAATGATTAGGTCCCCACATGTTCAAGTAGTTTCTAACATTTGTCTTGATTTCTAAATTCATACCATTATTTTTTCCCTTATTTTTGTATTTGTTAAGAGTTTCTTTGTGGCCTATAAAAGGCTCTATTTTAGAAAATGTTCCTAAGAAGATATAGTCAGTCATTGATGGATGAAATATTCTACATATGTCTGTTAAGTCTAGATTATTATTTTTCAGTTTTGTATCATCTTTATTTAGTTTTCACTTGGATTATCTATTAAACATTGAGAAGTGTGTTAAAATTACCCATTATTGTGTTTGATTCTTGATATTGAGGAAAGTTTACTTGTTGTGTGTAGCTGCTCCATTCGGGACAAAAATATTCATGTCTGCTATTTTTTCTTGTATGATTCTCTCAAGCAGTATGAAATGGCGGTCTTTGTTTCTCTTGCTTAACTTTGATTTCACTTTTTCTGATATGAGAATACAAACCCCTACTTGTTCATGAGAACCATAAGAATGATATTTTTTCCCAAACTTTCACCTTCAGTCTGTGGATGTCTTTCTTTATGTGTAAGTCTTTTGAAGATAGCATATTATTTGGTCTTTTTTGCAATTTAATCTGCAAATCTATACCTTTTGTTTGATGAGTTTAGACCCATTTACATTCAGTGTTACTATTGAAAGATGCTTTTCTCCTGTCATTTTGGTTTATTGCTAGTTTTTAACCTGAATTAGATACTCCTTTGATTGAAAATTCTACTGTTGTTTCTCTCTTTGCTGATTTTTATTTTTATTCTCCAGGTATTCTTTTAAATTTTTTATTTGTTCTAATTAGTTATACATAACATTACATGCATTCTTGAAATATTTTATTGATTATGTTTTGTAGTGCCAGCTTTATAGTTGTGAATTCTTTTAACTTGTTTACATGGAAGGTTTTTATTTCATCTTCAAATATAAACCTTAATTTTGTTGGCATCCATTTTCTTTTAAAGCTTAGTATATGTTATTCTGAAGCCTCCTATCTTTTAGGGTCTGGGCTGAAATGTTGGCCAAGATTTGGACTGGTTTTCTCTCTAAATGTGACCAGTCTTTTTCTCTTGCTGTTTTTAAGAGTCTATCTTTTCTCTGCAAGTTAGGCAATTTCAAAATGATGTGTCTTAAAATGGGTCTGTTGCGATTTTTTTTTTTAATCTGGAGAACTGTAGGCTTTCTGAATTATTTTCCATTCTAAGGTTTGGGAAATTTTCTAATATTATTTCATTGAAAAGATTGTGCACTACATTAGTCTGTGTTTCAGAGCCTTCATCTAAACTGATGAATCTTAAGTTTGTCCTTTTCATGCTATCCCATATTTTTTTAAAGTTCTGTTCATAGTCCCTTAACATCTTTTTCTATAGTCATTTTTTTTTTTTCTCAAGATTTTGTATTTTGCCTTCCAGGACTGAAAATCTATCTTCCATGTGGTCTAGTTTATTGCTGATGCTTTGCATTTTTAATTTGGTTTATTAATACCTTCATTTTGAGGATTTCCAACTGATTCTTTTTCAGGATCTCTGTCTCCTTATTGATGATTGTTCACTTGTATTTTCTCTGATTTCATTTCTTTTGTCATCTTTTACCTCATAGATCAGCTTAACCATGAATTTTCTGAATTCCATCTCTGACACTGTTGTGTCAGTGAAGTCTCTTGTTCATCCCTTGATTTTTCATATTGTTTGTGTGTCTACCCATCTATCTGCATGAATCTGAAACTGCAGAGTTTCTATCTTATGAGTTTATAGTGTCCCTCTATGATATTAGCACCTCACAGCTTGGGGGGAAGGCGAAAGATAGCAAAAATCTATGCCAACAATATATAGCAGTAGACTAGGTACTTAGCACCTA
>JAJEJO010059611.1:0-27010 GCA_020662805.1 Glaucomys volans | reverse complement strand
TGCTAAGTACTTTTTCTGAAATATCTGGACTTTCAAGATGCTCTAAAGTGCTTGATATATGTAAAAAGTAGAAGTGGTGAAATATAACACATTTTGTAAATTTCTTTTTTGTTTAAATTCCTATGAAATGTTTTTTTGGGGGGCAATAGCCAAATCCACTGCTGAATAATACACATTATATGCTGGTTCTCTGGAGCCCTGTGTCAGTGTGCTTACAATGAGGCAAGAGTACCCATTGTACCTATATGTATGGGTTTTGTTTTACTTTGCTCTGTGTACATAAAGGAAAAATGATTCCTAATCTGCATTTAGTTTTTCCAGATTTAAAAGAGGTTGCCAGTTCATGACAAAAATAGAATTGGTAAACAAATTTTGTAAGTTTTGTGTTAAAATTCCTAGAACAGATTTTCTTCCAAAAATTTGAGCTTTATAGTACACTGCATTGGTGAAGGAACCAGAACACTCATCTTTGGAAGAAATTTTCACATTATAACTACTGTTACATGTGTGCAGTTTATTCGAGATTGTCGTGTACATAGTGGACAAATTGAGTCCTTAATTGAAACATATAGCTTATTTAGATGCTTAGAAATGCTTAGTGTATGCGACATGTGGAGGTAACAAAGTAGTACTTCATAAGGTTGAATGTTCTTTCTGATATGTGGATGCTAACACACAATAAGGTGGGGGAGGAAAGAATAGAAGTTAACTGGATTAGACAAAGGAGAATGAAGGGACAGGAGGGAGAATGAAAATAAGAAAGACAATAGAATAAATCAGACATAAATTTCTTAGGTTCATATATGAATACACAACCAGTGTAATTCCACATTGTGTACAACCACAGAATGGGAAGTTATATTCCATGTATGTATAATATGTCAAAATACATTCTGCTATCATGTATATCTAAAAAGCACAAATAAAAATCTTAAAACAGAAAAATAATAAATATAAAAGAGATGCAACTATGTAATCTACAAGAAACTCTATAAGGAAACAAGTAGAATGAAAACAGAAGAATGTAAGAGTGGTACACACAAAAGTAGCCAAAAGAAAGCTAAGGTTTCCAAATTTTGACATGGAAAATTGTAAGGGTAATGTGAGCAAATAAAGAGGCAAGCACAAAGGACAGCATGCAGCATGAAATGGCTCCCACGTGGAAAAGCCACTTTTGTTTGGTTAGCTACTCCAGAGGTACATCAGGTTACGTTAGTGCAATTAGCTTCACATATGTGCAGATCATGTAATTTACTTGCTTCTCAGAGTCCACTACTACCAAATGTTTTTATAATCACTCAAGAAAGGAGTTCCAGAATGTTCCTAAGGCAGGAAAACAGAGGGCCTTTATTACCCAAGGAGTGTGCTCACTCAAAGGTTTATGCTCCTCTGTACTTTTCCATGACCTGAACCTCTACAACTCCCCTTTTTTGTTTTGCATGGCCTTTTGAATAGACATGACTTGTCTTTTGTTATAGGAGGGTTGAGGGAGGAAGTAAGGCAGATAATGGCAAAAACAAGCACAGCATAATAAGGCAAGTACCACTAAACATCCACCAATGAAAATTTGCTCAATCCACGTAAAATTTGGAAGCAACAAGGTGAACCAATCTAATAAATCTCAACCTCCATCATCTTGCTACACCTTCTTTACAATGTCTTTAAAATGATCCCATTCCTTTTGAATGGGGTTACTATTACCAGTTAAATTGAAACAAAACATATTATTAAATTCATGGCATCCCTTATGATGTAACAACAGCAAATAATCAAGAGCCACCCTATTATCAAGAATAGCCTGATGGATACAAATTTCAGAACAATTTCCACTAAGTAGACTCAAATATTATGAGTGCAGGAAGCCAAAGATGGAACAGTTTTCTGTACAGGGGCAACACCAACAGGGATACAACAGAGAAATAACAATAATATTCATGATAGCTCTGGAAATTTGGGTAAGTTTTGCAAGCAGAGCTGTAACTAAATTTCCTGGGGTACATTCTAAACCCATATGGGCTAGCAATTTTGGGGCAGATGTTTTTAAAATCTTCATATTCCCCCAAGTCACTAGATGATTAGAAGTCTGGAGTCCCCTTGGGCCTCTTGTTCTTATCACAGTTTCCTTTTTTGAATCAGGGTTCTCTTCATCCAGGATCAAATGAAGTTTAGGAATTGGATTGTGAAGTTCTTGATATCAACTCATGATGATTGATGGATCTCACACACCTGGCAGGAATCCAGACACAACCTGTAGGAGTAAGAACAGCAGCATATCCCCTCCCCCATGTAATCAAGGGTGCAGGGTCCTGCCATATCAGACCTGGCAGGACTCAGTATTTTACATATATCTTTGGTATTGATACTTTTGGGGTAAAGTGTTCAAGGCACAGGACCAACAATATGTATTATCCTCATATTGTACATTAAGAGTGTTCATTGTGAGTCAGGAAATATTGAGAGTATTTTTAGCATGAGTGAAGTTAAGTTCCTGTTTTGTTTTAAAAGACACATTTTAAGCATACAGAGTGCATGTTCAACTAAGGCCTGTCTGGTAGGATTGTGCGGAATTCCATGGGTTGGAATTATATTCCATTGATTACAAAATTGAGGAAAGGCACTAGAAGTATAAGTAGGAGCAACATCAGTTTTTAAATGATGAGATTTACCCATGTTGGCAATGCAGAGGAGTAAATAAGAGAGACAGGCCGAGACCTTCTCTGAACGATGTCCACTGGCCCATATAAGGCCTGAGGATGTATCTATGGTAACATGTAAAAAGGAATAGGGATGAAAAGGAGGGAAATGAGTTACATCTATCTGCCAAAGGGCATTACAGGGCTGGGGATATAGCTCAGTTGGTAGAGTACTTGCCCTGCAAGCACAAGGCACTGGGTTCAATCCCCAGCACCACCACCAAAAAAAAAAAAAAAAGGCATTAGAATGTAAATCTCAAGGGTTTACAGTTTCACAAGTAGCCAAACAAAAGGGTGTGCAATGAGAGCACTTATTAATGATTAAGTGGGCCTGTTGAGAGGAAATAGAAAAGGTTTTCATTACAGAGCATACATTTTGATGAAAGAAATTTTGTGACTCAACAGCATGTGAAATAGTAAAAGTATAGTCTTTTAGATCTATTACATATATGGAAAAATCCTGAGGAATTAGATTAGGGTTAGGCAATCCACACTGAAGTGGACTCATAGATTGCATATATTTATTAATTTCTCTTAAATCTTGTAATAATCTTCATTTCCCTGATTTCTTCTCTATGATAAAAATGGGCATATTCCAGGGACTGGGATATAGCTCAGTTGGTAGAGTGCTTGCCTTGCAAGTACAAGGCCATGGGTTCAATCCCCAGGATCGCAAAAAAAAAATAAATAAATAAAGGGGCATATTCCATGGAGTTGTAGAAGGTTCAATATGTCTCAACTGTAACTGCTCTTCAGTGAGGGCCTCTGCAGCTCCCACCTCTTCTTTAGACAATGGTCACTGTTTTACCCAGACAGGAATAGTGACCTTCCATTTTAATAGCAAGGTGGTTGTAACCCCAGAGGCCCCTAAAAAAAAGGCAACTCAACAAGCATCTGTAACTTGTGTAAGATGTTTCTACCCCATATAAGAAAGGGAACTGCTGCAATGTACAGTTGTATATGGGTAATAATTTGTGGATTGGAAGGGGCAGAACATTGCAACATAGAGAGCATTTAGACACCTTTTCATTCTTGCCTCCTATGCTCCAAATTGGGGTGGCCCTTTGTAAGGACCATGCACAAGGCCATATTGAGAGGGGTATAACTCTAACATCAGGAGTGGTGTCCAGTAACCCTGTGATTGGTTGCTCATTTAAACACAGGGTTAACTTTGGCCCTTTTTCAGTAATAGGTAAACATGCTTCAGTGATGGTGGAACCAAATCCAGCATTTCCTCCATTATTTAGGGGTTGTTGGGCAGTAATATAAGGAATCACAATTGAGTGATGGAGGATTTTTTGGGGAGATTAAAGGCATATGAGACCAAACCTGAATGTGTAATACAATAGTATAATCGGAATCAATTAATCCAGGAATTACAAATTTTCTTTCTTTAATTCTGTGGGAGCAGGGCAAAATTAAACCAAAGATATATTTGGGTAGGCCCTTGAATGTGGGTAGGGATTTTACAAACTTCCCTAGGGAGACATATTTGAGCATCTTCAGTAGTAATCAAATCTATCCCCAAACTCCCTCTAGTAGCATGAAAGGATTTGTGGAAGGAGCTTCCATTTGAATCAAAAACATTTGCAAAGGAGACATCTGCATCTACAGGTGAAAATGGTTGCCCAACCTTTCACCCTGGGTCAGGGGAGACCCATAATTGGGTTTCCTGATGTGTCTGTTTTAGATCTGCATTGATTAGCCCAATGAAATCCTTCATGACAGGTTGGACATTTTTGATTGGGCTACTTTTGTGTCCCTTTTTTTCTTTTACAGTTCTTTTGAAGATGGTCAGGTTCTTTACAATTGTAGCAAAGTTTATGGGTGGGGGTGCTTTAAAGCAGTGGCCAGTAAAGCCATTTTATGAGTTTCAGTTCCAACATTCAGACATGCCTTTATTAAATCAGAAAGAAAAGTATCCACTTTATAGTAAATAGATTTCATCACTTCCTTTCAATCTTGATTGGCATTTCCATAGGAGTACTGTTTTTTCAGAATATTGGCAGACTCCAAATTGTGTACTTGTCTTTCAATAGCTTCAGTCAATCAGTTAGCAAAATTAATAAAAGACTCCCCTGAGGCTTGCTGAATTACAACAAAGGACTTGGAAGGATGCTGAGTGTCCAGAATTCTCTATGCTTTACAAACTAAGGTTCTAACTTGGACAATGGTAACTGCAAGCAACTGAGCTTGTTGTTATAATGTACCTCCTTTGATCAATGCCAAACAAGTCATCATAATCACTATTAACATTTCCCTGGGCATTATCCACAGCTTTAACATGAGCTTAATCAGATTATTCTTGTAAAAACACTGTATTTTGGACAGGAGAAGTAACCATCTTCACCAATGCTTTCCAAACACTGGGAACCAAGGCACAACCCATTCTATCATATTGAGCATGAAATTGCTATTAATTCTGCTCTCCAACATCATCCTTCTTAATTATTTAAACACAGCAAAATGCAATTGTTCATATTCTGGCTGTTTAGCATTATTTAATCTAATGGGACAGCCAGCCAGTATATGAATTTCTCCTCAGCAACTACCTACCTGAGACATTCAGATAAATGAGACCAGACTAGGGGAGGAGGAGGATGAGGAGGAGGAGAAAAAACTTCAGTCATAGAGACTACCAGAGAAGTTGGCAGCACTGTCAAGGTTATTTTTTTTCTTTTTGTGGTGCTGTGGATTGAACCCAGGGCCCTGTGCTTGTGAGGTAGGCACTCTACTAACTCAGCTATATCCCCAGCCCTAAGGCTATTTTTGAGATAGCATCATGGCACAAATACCAAGCTTATAACACTGGTATAGGAGCCCATAAGCAACTTTTTACCTACATTTTCCCAATCTTTGTGTCTTAAGGATCTTAATACCATGGACAGCAAGAATCTATTTCAGACAGCAAAGAAGCAAGATCAGCATTACTTACAGTATGTTTAGCCTTACAAAGCAAATAAGAGAATTCAGTCCAATGATGACTTTGAGTGTCAGACAGGGAATTTCCCATAGCTTACCAGTGGTGTCAGTACCAGCCAATGAAAGATGCGTGTCAAAACCAGGTGGCAAGCTACCCCTTCTCCCATCACCATGTCTAGAAGGGTCTCTGTTCAGGGCACCAACTGTAAGGGTAAAAGTGAACAAATGATAAGTGGCAAGCACACAGGATGGAATATAGCATGAAATGGCTCCCTTGTGGGAGAGCCAGTTTTGTTTTATTAGATATTCCAGGGTTATACCAGGTTAAATTATTGCAGTTAGCTTTTCACATGTGTAGATCATATATCTTGTTTGCTTCTCAGAGTCCACTAGTACCAAATGTGTTTATAATGGCTAAAGGAGAGAGGAACTGCAGAATGTTCCTAAGTCAGGAAAATCAAGGGCCTTTGTCATCCAAAGAGTGTGTTCACTTAAAGGCTTATGCCCCTCTGTACCATTACATGGCCTGAACAGTTATAGAAAACAGTTTAAAACATGAAGTTACGTGAGATAAAACATTTTAAATTAAAAAAAGCATTTCAAAATGAGGCAAGGTACAATATTATGTAAAAAGTACCTTGCCTTAGAATAATTCAATAAGAATAGATATATTTTCAACTCACATCACACTTCCCAGATATAAAAAGGTAAGTTTGAGAAAAATAAATAAAGACATAGAAAGTGATGCTATAATACTAGGAGACACCAATCCCCACTTACTCTAAAGGAAAAGTCAAACAAAATTGTTATCACAAAACAGAAGAGTTCAAATAATACTTTGAACCAATTTGACTTATATACTGGAAGTCCTCAATAGCAAATGCAATATTAAACTCAATAGACTAACTGGTAAGAAATAAAGCAATGGTTTATAGGTATAAAATATTAAATTATTTTGTAAAAGTTCTAGAACACAGGTAGAAATCAAAAGTGGAAAGGATGTTAAAAAATCTACAAACGTTCTTGAACATGGCTTTGTTCCAGTATTTTTTTTTTTTTTTTTAATTTTGGTGCTGGGGATTGAACCCAGGGGCACTCAACCATGGAGGCACATCCCCAGCCCAATTTTGCATTTTATTGAGAGACAGGGTCTCACTGAGTTGCTTAGGGCCTCACTAAGTTGCTGAGGCTGGCTTTGAACTCACGATCCTCCTGCCTCATCCTCCCAAGTGCTAGGATTACAGGTGTGCACCACCACACCCAGCTATTTGTTCCAGAATTTAACTAAATTAATTAATTAATTTATTTTTGGTACTGGGGATTGAACTCAGGAGCACTTAGCCATTGAGTCACACCCCCAGTCCTATTTTGAATTTTATTTAGAGACAGGGTCTCACTAAGTTGCTTAGTGACTCATTTTTGCTGAGGATGCCTCTGAACTCATGATTCTCCTGCCTCAGTCTCCTGAGCTGTTGGAATTACAGGTGTGTGCCACCAAAAGATAAAATTAAAAGACCTTTGTACTCTTCAAAGTTATCTAGAAACTCCATGTAAATATATATCAAACTCCTAATGTTATTTTTTGCAAAGAAAGAAAAACATATTCTAGAAATTTTATAGAATCTCAAAACTATATTAATACCTCAAAAATATTCAAACTACAAACAAAATTGGGACACTATTGTTTCATGACTTAAAAATATTAAAATTCACAATATTCAATTGGTAATACTGACATCAAGTTAGGCAGATAGGCATACTGAATTCTGAATGTAACAAGTTCTCGCATACATAACAAACTAAGATATTTTTGCACACCAATGTTTGTTACAGTATTATTCAACAGAGCTGCCATGAGGAATCAAACCAAATATTCCTTGAAATAAGTAGATGAGAAAATTTGGAATGTAGAAGCTACAGAATATTTTTCAAATTAAAAAAGTTATATATTTTTGTAAAATCTATGATCAACCTAATCTCTAGTACATTATATTAACTGATATATGTCACTACCAAAAACAAAAATATGGCAGAATTCTACTTATAAAAGATACCTAAACAAAGAAAAACAAAAACACAAAAAAAACTTTCTGAACAGAAATAAGAATGGCATTAGTGATGGAAGAAGACAAATGAATCCTTGCTTACATAGGAATTGATTTACTGATTTTTGAGATGTAAACTTTCTACAGATATATTCCATAAAAATTTGAATTAACATTACTGAATGTTATACTTTTTTTCTGTGGTGCTGGGGGTTGATCCAGAGCCTTGTGCATTTGAGGCAAGCACTCTACCAACTGACCTATATCTCCAGCCCTGAACACTATACTTGATATGTTAGAGAGAGCAACTTGTGTTTTGTGGTTTTGATCACAATTAAAATTTAAAACAACACATGAAAGATAAAAAGAATTTTAAAAATGTTAGAAAGCTACCTTTAAAATGCTATCATCCTTATCCTATAAATAAGAACAAGCTCCTGAATATATAAAGGACAGGCATGTTTCCAGCTACTAAGAATTCAGAGGCAGAAAGATTGCAATTTCAAGGTCACCCCCAATAACTTAGTCATATCCTCTTTCCAAATATAAATAGAAAGGAGATGGGGATATAGTTCATTACTAGAGTACCCTGGATTCTATCCCCATTACATTAACATATAGAAAATTTACATTAGTAGGTATATACGAAGGATGAAAAACCTATCCTGATGAAATATAAAAGTCATTTAAAAGGGTGTAATATTTAGACAAGTAAGTAAAACCACATATAATTTTTACAATGGAAATAAGTATCATGCATATCTTAATTTCAACTTACATTGTTCTAATTTGTGAAGTAATGGAAATTGACATCTAATTATAAAATATAGATAAAAAGAAAATAGTATTAAGTGATGTGAGGAAACTTACTCTACATAAAACCTACTCTGAAAGAAAAAAGAGAAAGAAAATTTAACCAACAAAATTATATATAACCACTGATATATTATTTTACAAACTCTTTCATGTAACTACAATTTGCAACTGTGACTATAGATCCCAAAGTGCATTCTTTGTGAATCTTGACTTTCATTTCACAGAAAATCTGTTACAAGTATTCACAAAGAACTCTGATAAGGGAATTTTAATCAATAAATATATAAGTAATATTAGAGAGACTGCTTTATGATAATAATTTATTACAATTGACCTAGATTTCTCCAAAAATATGAACATATTTCCTAGAGACCCACAAATAATGGAATATCTTTTAGATCATGGTGACCTTCACAAGCAAAGGGGAGTTTTGGTGGTTAATTTGAATAAACTGGTACATCACTGGAGAACAAAAGGAAACCTCAAAGAATTTGAAAACATGATATACATAGGGCAGCACATGTTCAATGATAACAAGAGAAGTAAACGTCTGAAGAATCTTTTCTGCTGCATAACTTCTCCATCAACATTTTGAGGTTTGGCTTCCTCCTTGACTTTTGGGCCTCTCAACTGTGTCATCTCTTATGTATAGGCTACAATATTTTACATCACTGAATTACTCTAAGTACCAGTTATCTAAAGTGCAGAATATATACCATGCCAGGAAAGGGAGAGATTAAATACTAAAAAGAATGTCATTAACATTTTATCTGTACCAAAAAAATGCCCTTTTTTCTTGAAAGCACAAATCTGAAACTCATTCTTACAGAGAAGTTCCCAGAAGATATTCTGCAGGGGAAGAAAATCAAATAATAATAATTTCTTGAGAATTTGGAAGGGAGGTTGTGCTTACCCAGGAAGACCCAGTGTCTGTAGTTCTCTAACATCACTTCTCTATACAAGGCTTGCTGTGCAGGCTGCAGGCATTCCCACTCCTCTTCAGTGAAATCAACACGCACATCCCTGAATGTCAACAGTTCCTGAAACAGGAATAGTAAATAAATAGCACGTTGTCCACATGATCATTCATAGTGTTTGTAATTTAATTGAAGTTGAAATGAGAGTTAGAAAGACCCTCATGTAGGTGAGGATTTTATTAACATACTTTTAAACATAGTGATACTATTATTTACCTCTGAAGAAAAAGTGACATAAGTCCAAAAGGAGGGTGTATACTCCATGTTTATTAAGTAAAATAAAATATAAAAGACAGGCATCAACAAAAGAATATACATTTTGTTACTTTATATATCATGAGCTAAACTGTATATATCTCTCATATGAGAAAGTTGTGGTGATTAAGAAGGGGAATTCTCAAATTTTAATTATATAACCATGAATCAGACATTCATTTAAATGTGAAATCTGATTTAGTAGTTCTGGGATGGAGTTGGGTTTTCTGAATATGTAACAAGCTCTCTAGTGACTTCAATACCAGCGGTATAAAAGAAAATTATTTTTTTTTATTGGCAGAAGAGAAAATTTTGAAATGCAACAAGGTAGACCTCTAAAAGAAACATTTACTAATGAATTTGAGTTCAAATATTTTATGGTATTCTTGTATATTAAAATAGAAAACAGCAACAACAATCTTGTTTGGATATTTTTGTTTTTTAATTCAAATTTATTTTTAAAATGTAAAATAAAAATTATACTTATGCAATAAAAAGTTTTGATACATGTATATATTATATGATCTTTATAACAAGATAAACATACCTAGCTCTTCAAAGAATCTTTTTTTTATATTGTTTCTAAGTTTTACACAGCAGTAGAATCCATTTTGATTAAATTATACAAACAAGGAATATATCTTATTCTAATTAGGATCCGATTCTTGTGGGTGGGCATGATGGTGGAATTCACTGTGGTATTTTGGTACGAGTATATAGAAAAATTATGTTTGATTGTAGGGACACACCTTAAGATGGCGACCACATTAACAACACCCTCGGGGCAAAAGCCTCCCCCACTCGTGGTACCACCAAGGTGGCGGCCTAGGATTGGCTCATTCAACTTCCATGAACCTGAGCAGCTTTACATCTTAGCAGACCTCTGCCCTGCAGGCCTTGCTGTATACTGCATGCGCTGTTGACCTTTAAGGTGATTGGCCCCCACCTGTATCTCCTCCCCTCACTCCCTTTTCATATACCTGTTTCACTCCCCCATTAAACTGAGATCCTGCTCGACAGACTCCCGGCTGGTGTGGGTTTTTTCAGCCCTCGACACTCACCATCCTGTTTGACCCCGTGCCCTCTCTGGCTGGTCCAGGGAGGGCACCCAACCTTTGTTGTTCGGTGCGGAAGGAACAACATTTGATTTATTCTGTCTTTCCCATTCCTATCCCCCTTCCTCCTTTTGTTCAGTATTTTGTACTCTACTGAACTTCTCTTCTTATGTTCCCCGATTCTATATGGTTTAGCTCTCACGTATTGCAAAAACACTTGACCTTTGGCTTTTGGGGATTGGCTTATTTCACTTAGTGCATTATTCTCCAGATCCATATATTCCCTGCAAAAGTCATAAAGTCAATCTTCTTTATGGCAGAGTAATATTCCACTGTGTATATGTACCACAATATCTTTATCCATAGATCTGTTGAAGGGCACCTAGGTTGGTTTCATAGTTTAGCTATTGTGAATTGTGCTCCTATACACATTAATGTGGTTGTGTCACTGTAGTATACTGATTTTAAATCCTTTGGATATATACTGAGAAGTGGGATAATTGAGTTAAATGGTGGCTCCTTTCCTTGAGAAATCTCCATACTGCTTTCCAGAGGGGTTGAAATAATCTGTAGTCCCACCAACAATGTATGAGCATTCCACTTTCTCCACATCCTCATGAACATTGTTACTTGTATTCTTGATACTTGCCATTCTATCTGGAGTGTGATGGAATCTCAGTGTAGTTTTAATTTTTATTTCTATAATATTGAGATATTGAACACTTTTTCACATATATGTTGATTATATTTATTCTTTTGGGAAGGGTCTCTTCAGTTCCTTTTGCCCCTTTGTTTATTGGTTTCTTGTTTATTTTTGTTTTGAGGCATTAATCTTTTTGATTTCTTTGCTTATCCTAGACATTAGCAACACATGCAGGTAGGAAAGATTTTCTCCCAATCTGTAGGTTCTGTCTTCATGCTATTGATTGCTTCTTTTGCTGTGAAGAAAGTTGTTCCTGTGCCAATGTGTTGGAATGCTGGGTCTACCTTTTCTTCTAGCAGGTACAGGGCTTCTGGAAAAATTTCTAGGTCTTCAATTGACTTACAGAGTTGATTTTTGTGCAGGGAGAGAAATAGGAATTATCTTTTATTCTATTACATGTGAACTTCCATTTTTCCCAGCAACATTTGTTGAAGACCCTATCTTTTCTCCAGTGTGCATTTTAGCACCTTTGTTTAATATGAAGTAACTGTATTTATGTGAGTTTTTCTGTGTCTTCTATTCTGTTCCATTGGCCTTCTTGCCTACTTTGGTGGAACACTATGCTGTTTTCTTGTTACTATAGCTCTGTAGTACAATTTAAGACCTGGTATTATAATGTTTCAGACTTTGTACTCCTTGCCAAGGATTGCTTTAACTATTTGGGCCTCTTATTTGTCCTAATGAACTTCATGACTGCCTTTTGAAGGCATGACTGTCTGTGAAGACATCATAGGAATTTTTAAGGGAATTTCCTTGAATCTGTACAGTGATTTCAGTAGTATGGCTATTTTGACAATATTGATTCTCCCTATCTAAGACTATGGGAGAGGTTTCTATCTTCTAAGCTTTTCCTCAATTTCTTTCTTAATGTTCTGCAGTTTTCATTGTAGAGATCCTTTACCTCTTTCAATAGGTTGATTTCTAAATTTTTCTTTTTTGGAAGCTATTGTGAATTATATAGATTTTCTAATTTCTTTTAAAGCTGATTAATCATTGGTGTATGGAAATGCAATCAACTTATAGGCATAAATTTTGTATCATGCTACTTTTCTAAATTTATTCATTAGTTCTAGAAGATATGGTGGAGGTCTTTGGGACTTCTACATATAGAATTATGTTGTTGGCAAAAAGAGATAGTTGGAGCTCTTCTTTTCCTATTGTGTCCCTTTAATTTCTTTCTGTTGCTCTGCCTAGGATTTCAAAGGATATATTGAATAGAAATGGTCAAAGTGGCCATCCTTGTCTTGTTCTCATTTTTAAAGGGAATGATTTCAGTTTCTCTGTTTAGAATGATGATGGCCTACAGTTTGTCATACATAGATTTTACAATGGTGAGGTACATTCCTTCTACCCTAGCTTTTTCAGTGTTCTAAACATGAGCAGATGCTGTATTTTGTCAAATGCCTTTTCTCCATCTGTTGAGATAATTATGTGATTCTTGTCTTTAAACCTATTTATGATGTATTAGATTTATTGGCTTCTGTATGATGAACCAACCTTGCATCCCTGGGATGAAACCCACTTGACCATGGTGAACTATCTATTTAATGTGTTTTTGTATGCAATTTGCCTGTAATTTTTTTTTTTTTCTTTTTGGGTACTGGGGAGTGAACCTAGGGCAACTTAACTACTGAGACACATTCCCAGCCCTATTTTGTATTTTAGTGAGAAACATGGTCTACTGAGTTGCCTACCACCTCACTTTTGCTGAGGCTGGCTCTGAACTCACAATCCTCCTGCCTCAGCCCCCCGAGTCACTGGATTACAGGTATGTGCCACTGTGCTGGTGTTTTTGCCTGTAATTTTATTAAGAATTTCTTGCATCTATGCTCATCAAGGACACTGGTGAAGTTTTCATTCTTTGATGTGTCTTTGGTTTTGGTATCAGGGTTCTACTAGTTTCATAGACTTAGTTTGGAAGAGTTCCGTCCTTTTTTATTTTGTGGAATAATTTGAGGAGGAATGATATTAGTTCTTTAAAGGCCTGGTCCAACTCTGTTGAGAATCCATCCAGTCCTGAACTTTTCTTTTTTGGTAGATTTTTTATGGCTTCTTCAATTCATTATTAGAATTTTATCTATTTTAAATTTTCTATATACTTCTGACTTAATTTCATTAGGTTGTATGGCTCTAGGAATTTTTCAATATATTCCAGATTTTTTTACTTACTAGAGTATAAGTTTTCAAAGTAGTTTCCAATTCTCCTCTGTATTTCAGTGGTGTTTGTAGTGATAATATCATCATGGAATATAATAATGTACTTTTTTCTCTTTATTTTATTTAGCTGGGCTAAATTTTTTCAATTTTGCTTACTCTCTCAAATAACCAATATTTTATTTCATTGATTTTTTTGAATGTTTTAATGTTAATTTCATTGAGTTGGTCTCTAGTTTTATTTACTGTCTTCTATTGATATTTGTTCTTTTTCTAGGGCCTTGAGATGTAATGTTAGATTATTTATGTTGTGTCTTCCTGCTCTTTTAGTGAGTTCAATGCTACAAACTTTCCTCTTAGAACTACCTTCATAGTGTCCCAGAAGTTTTGATATGTTGTAAATTATTCTCATTACTGCTAGGTATTTTTTAATTTCACCCCTGATTTCTTCTGCTATCCATTCATCAATCAAAAGTGAAAGATTAAGTCCCCACATGTTCAAGTAGTTTCTAACATTTGTCTTGATTTCTAAATTCATACCATTATTTTTTCCCTTATTTTCGTATTTGTTAAGAGTTTCTTTGTGGCCTATAAAAGGCTCTATTTTAGAAAATGTTCCTAAGATGTAGTTAGTCATTGATGGATGAAATATTCTACATATGTCTGTTAAGTCTAGATTATTATTTTTCAGTTTTGTATCATCTTTATTTAGTTTTCACTTGGATTATCTATTAAACATTGAGAGGTGTGTTAAAATTACCCATTATTGTGTTTGATTCTTGATATTGAGGAAAGTTTACTTGTGTGTAGCTGCTCCATTTGGTACAAAAATATTAATGTCTGCTATTTCTTCTTGTATGATTCTCTCAAGCAGTATGAAATGGTGGTCTTTGTTTCTCTTGCTTAACTTTGATTTCACTTTTTCTGATATGAGAATACAAACCCCTACTTGTTCATGAGAACCGTAAGAATGATATTTTTTCCCAAACTTTCACCTTCAGTCTGTGGATGTCCTTATGTGTAAGTCTTCTGAAGATAGCATATTATTTGGTCTTTTTTGCAATTTAATCTGCAAATCTATACCTTTTGTTTGATGAGTTTAGACCATTTACATTCAGTGTTACTATTGAAAGATGCTTTTCTCCTGTCATTTTGGTTTATTGCTAGTTTTTAACCTGAATTAGATACTCCTTTGATTGAAAATTCTACTGTTGTTTCTCTCTTTGCTGATTTTTATTTTTATTCTCCAGGTATTCTTTTAAATTTTTTATTTGTTCTAATTAGTTATACATAACATTACATGCATTCTTGAAATATTTTATTGATTATGTTTTGTAGTGCCAGCTTTATAGTTGTGAATTCTTTTAACTTGTTTACATGGAAGGTTTTTATTTCATCTTCAAATATAAACCTTAATTTTGTTGGCATCCATTTTCTTTTAAAGCTTAGTATATGTTATTCTGAAGCCTCCTATCTTTTAGGGTCTGGGCTGAAATGTTGGCCAAGATTTGGACTGGTTTTCTCTCTAAATGTGACCAGTCTTTTTCTCTTGCTGTTTTTAAGAGTCTATCTTTTCTCTGCAAGTTAGGCAATTTCAAAATGATGTGTCTTAAAATGGGTCTGTTGCGATTTTTTTTTTTAATCTGGAGAACTGTAGGCTTTCTGAATTATTTTCCATTCTAAGGTTTGGGAAATTTTCTAATATTATTTCATTGAAAAGATTGTGCACTACATTAGTCTGTGTTTCAGAGCCTTCATCTAAACTGATGAATCTTAAGTTTGTCCTTTTCATGCTATCTCATATTTTTTTAAAGTTCTGTTCATAGTCCCTTAACATCTTTTTCTATAGTCATTTTTTTTTTTTCTCAAGATTTTGTATTTTGCCTTCCAGGACTGAAAATCTATCTTCCATGTGGTCTAGTTTATTGCTGATGCTTTGCATTTTTAATTTGGTTTATTAATACCTTCATTTTGAGGATTTCCAACTGATTCTTTTTCAGGATCTCTGTCTCCTTATTGATGATTGTTCACTTGTATTTTCTCTGATTTCATTTCTTTTGTCATCTTTTACCTCATAGATCAGCTTAACCATGAATTTTCTGAATTCCATCTCTGACACTGTTGTGTCAGTGAAGTCTCTTGTTCATCCCTTGATTTTTCATATTGTTTGTGTGTCTACCCATCTATCTGCATGAATCTGAAACTGCAGAGTTTCTATCTTATGAGTTTATAGTGTCCCTCTATGATATTAGCACCTCACAGCTTGGGGGGAGGCCAAAGATAGCAAAAATTTATGCCAACAATATATAGCAGTAGATTAGGTACTTAGCACCTATTTTGACATCTAAAGGGTTAATTGGTAAAATATGAAGAAAGAGCAGGATCTGCAATATCCACCAGTAAAGAAGTAAATAATCATGTTCTGTCTGGCATAAAATCAAACATTATGAGTTGCCTATGATGTCTACATGTTATTGCTCTGGCATTTGTGATAGAGGCAGACATTATATACATCAAATAGTGTTAAGAGGTATTAAGGATAGAATTCAGTATGAGGAAAAAGGAAGAGATAAGAGGGTAGAGAAGACTTGCAATTTCAAAGGGTAAATAGGGCAGATGCAGTGGTAACATAGGATATATTGCTAAGGAGGAGGAGGGAGAAAAAGTAGAAATAAAAAAAGGGAGAGAGAGAAACTAGAATTTGACTCTTACCAATAGAAGAGGGAGAGAAAAGGGAAATAGAGGAGTGGCAAAGATTATGCAAAACAAAATAAAAAATCCCAACCCTCAAAACTGAGCATAAAAAAATAACAATCTTCAACAAGAAGGCTAGAAATGAGGAGAGAGAAGCAAATATGTGTGTGTCTGTGTGTGTGTACGTGTGTGTGTATGTGTTCTTGAATCAGTCAGCACACATTCAAATAAAATAAAACACCAAAACAACAAATTTTCTTCTTGAGCTGTAAACTGAGCATGGGAGTATGGGATGTGGACTGTCAAGTCCTTCTTTTTATTGTGTTGCTCATCAAGTTGCCAGTTGGTGTTTAAGACTTTTAAACTTCTCTTCTTGGGTGATTGGTAAGGGGTGGAATAGGAGAAGCTGTCCATTCCACTCCCAGGGTGTGTTCCCCATTGGGTTCTGTGATTAAAGTTCCCATTCTTGAAGTTCCTGGTTGCAAGGACTTAGTTTTAGTGAGGTTTCAGTAGCTTTACTGTGTAGTGAGTTGCTGGCATTGTTCAATCAATATACTTCTAAAGTATATTGGTATACTGGTTGATGACAGTATATTGTGATGGGTTGAGCAAATCAGGTGGTGAAGTGGAGGGCTGGTTGAATCAGCCTTGGGCCACATGGCAAAGCAGGTGGCTAGGTCAGGTGGGCCTGGAAGGGAACTGGCAGCCTGGCAGACCAGGCTATGGGCAAAACAGTCAAGCTGCAAGCCTATTAGGTCAAGTGAATGCAGGGCATGAGGTCAAGGGGGTCAGGAGACTGGGGTAGGAGGACAGTTCCCCAGGCATGTTGAGATCACAGGGACCAAGCAGACAGTGTGGGTTAGGACAGGTGAATGTCAGACAACAGCAGGTGCCAGAAACAGGAAGAGCACCAGAATGTGTGAGTGCTGGGGACTGGACCGATGCCAGACCAAGTGGGTGCCAGGAATGGGCAATGAATCAATCAGGCATGTGAGTTGAGAACTGAGTGCCCTGACACCCACCATATCAATTTCCTGATCTACTGTAGCTGATCTTGAGAGCTCCTGTGAACCACAGGACTCACAGGGTTGGAAACAGGTGGGTTCTCCCTAGCCACTCCAACTTGAGTTCACCAGGGCAAAATTCTCTAGGTTTCTGATTTTTCCTGGGTTTTTAGGCTCAGTTAAGTATTTACGAGGTTCATGTAGGTTTACACGGACCTAACCATAAACTCCAAGGTATAGGTTTTCACCTCCCATTGGCACAGCTGTAGTGTACTCTCAAGATGGCTCCTGGTTTGGCTGTCCACTGATAACTGAAAAACTCAGGGTGACTTGTTTTAGACCCATTTAATGAGTTGAACAGTCTCTAGTTCAGCTAGGGCAGACCACCCTGCCCCTCCAGTCCTTTTACTCTAAGCAATATTTTCACTGCTTTAGTTCTGGGTAACTGAGCAAAGAGAAATTCTGCCTCACTCTAATATACCATCATCCCTGCCTCACAGCAATCCTTTATGAGCATTTCAAATGTATGCATATTACTTTAAGTTTTCATATCTTAACTCATAAAACCAAAAATAAGGAGGTACAAGAGTTGAGCCAACTGCTGAAAGGCAATTAGGAGATTTTTAAACTCATTAAAAGATGATGTGCATGATGTGTAGACTGCTTGGTCAGAGCATCCATGGAGAGTGCAGTGAGTTCCAGAACCCACATTGTTTAGGGTTACTGGGATATAGAATGTGCAGAGGAAAGAAGTGTGATATATATCTGATGATAGAGTGACTTGAAATGATGGGTTTCATAGGCTATAAGGAAATTACAATTCAGTCCTATGTGGCAGTCAGCAAATCAAATAATTGGTAGTGTAAAAGATCAAAGGCCAAAACAACAGTTTAAAGGAAGACTTTGTTCATCTATGTCAGGAGTATGCAAACTTTTTCTTACGGGAAGAGATAGTAAATAATTTAAACTTCATGGATAAAGAAGTAAAACTAAAGATATGATGACCACTGATATAAAGGATAAAAAAAAGTCTAAAACAAGGTTGGTAGGGAAAATGTAATAGGGGTAAAGAATTAGACAAAATTGAGAATGTTTTAGAAGTCTAAATTTTGACCTTTTGTAATTAATCATATGTGAGACCTGGAAAATATGGAATTGTTTGCAGTGACTCTCAGGTTTTCTTATTTCAATATTCTGTTACTCCTATCCTCTCATCCTTATATGCACATATGCATATACACATGTGTATACACTTGAAATAGAAAATTTCAGATAAAAATATAAGGTGATAGTAGTAATAGTATTCTTTTATGACATTTTATGAAACATACAGTAAATAGTAGAGATCAATTTTTACCCAAGTTTATCTGATCTGGAATTCAGACAAAAAAAAAACAAAACCATTAAGGTCAAAAGAAACTGTGCATGTTAAAAGAATCATCAGAGCAGGGCAATTATTCTAAATGAGAAGAGTAATGGAAACATGTTAAGACAAAAAATCATATTTGTCAAATGATATTTATAATTTATGTGCACACACATAAAAATGTCAACATTTTATACATTAAAACAAGAAATTTTCATGTAAAGGAAAATAAAATTATTCAATTTTTTAAAACTTACAAATCAATTTGGGATAAAGATTTTTGTTAAAAAAAGGACACTTTTGAGCCAGGCACAGTGGTACACACCTGTAATCCCAGTTGTTTAGGAGACTGATGCAGGAGGATTGTACATTCAATCCCCCCCTCAGCAACATAGCAATGCCGTAAGCAACTTAGTGAGACCCTGTCCCAAAATGAAAATAAAAAATAAAAAATGCTGGGGATGTGGATCAGTGGTTAAGCTCCCCTACATACAGTCCCTGGTTTAAAAAGAAAGAAAGAAAGAAAAAAAAGAAAAGAAAGTAAATAAGACTGTATGGGTCAAAGAGACCCTGAGAAAAATGATCAATGTTATCTCAAACAAGATTTGTTTAAGGAGATGTTAACCTCATTCCCAACCCCTTGAAGAAACAGTATCCCCTGAAGAGAGTAGTTTTAATAGAGATGAAGCCTTTGTGGACAATTTCTTAAAAGATGGTTTCAGCTGGCTTCTCCAAATACCTAGCAATACAACAATTCTGTCTGTTTATAAAAGAAATTTTTTTAAAAACCCACTGATGAATAGTAATTTGGGCAAGATCTGAGAGCTAAAAATAACATTGTGTCAAATATTCATTTCACAGTACTTTATCCATATATTTTACTAATGACAATGCCAGGTAACTATGGCTGGTTCAATGTGCTAAATTTAAGAGATAAGTTTTTCTTGCATCACTCTGATATAGAACTCCTAATTACTGCTTTTGAGTGACAGGACTTCAATACAAAGTAACCATCTAGTGTTGTGGGGTTGTTCCACATCAGGAATTTAAAAATCTTTTGTAATTTGTTTAATGAAAGCCCATCAAAATTGTTAGCTCTGAGTGTTATGGTTGGCTAAGGAAATCTTTCACAGTATGAGGGTGATCTGCTTATAGCCAACCACAACTATGAACTCAGATTTTCAAATTTTATACTGCTGCATTAAACCACCTCACCACATGTGTATATGAGGTGTCCACTAAAATTGCTACACTTTGTAAACAAGTCAACTATCTGGGATTCCAGATTAGACAATGAACCTGAATTTGGATATCAGATTTAAAGCAGGCTACCGTGAGTCTTACAGAAGTCAGGAACCTGAGACAGGTACATGGGTTCTGGGAAATGTCAGTGTTATGATTTAGATGTTGTTCCCAAAAACTTATGCATGAGATGATGCAAGAAGGTTTAGAGGTAAATGTGATAGTTTTACCTTTTCAGAGCATTAATCCTATCATAGGGGCTGAGTGGTAACTACAGGCAAGTAGCGCTTGGCAGGAGGAGGTGGGCAGGCCTCCAATATTTTTCCTCATTGAACAGAGCACTCTGCTTCCTGGAACCATGTTCTTAGGTGTTTTCATCCACCACACTCTCCTGCCATGATGTTCTGCCTCATCCCAGGCCCTGAGGAATAAAGTCAGTCATCTCTGCACTGAGAAATCTGAAACTGTGAGCCCCAAACTAAACTTTACATCCCCTAAAATTGCTCTTGTACAAAATTTTAGTCAATTAAAAAGCTGACTAAAACAGTCAGATGCTGCCCTATTTAGACTCCTAATTTTTGGCTAATAGGTAAAATCCTGTATGAGGCCCTAAAAAATAAAATATTAGACTTGTACACCAAAATTCCAAACTGCCTTTGAGAAGCTAAAACAAGGCCTCAAAACAGCCCCTGCCCTACACCTGCCTGACACACAAAAGGTGTTAAGACTCTATATAAATGAGAAACAAGGTACAGTTCTTGAAGTTCTCTTACACACATTGAAGACATACTGTGATCAGTAACTTGTGTGTCAGAACAGATTGACCACAGAGTAAAAGGAGGGTCCTCCTCCCTTTGGGGTGTGATTGCCACTTGTGATTTGCAAAAAGAAGTTGAGAAGCCTACTTTCAAACCATTAGTGCATTTATGCATCATCAAGTCCAGCTGAAGCAAAAGAATGGATGTCATTTGACTACTGGGAGTGTAGGGAGATTCCGGACCATCCCATTTGACATTCCAAATGTCAACTTTAAGAGAAACCATGTCTACCTTAAATCAAGGAATCCAGTTTCCAACAAATGATAATGAATCAATACAACATGATGTCTCAGAGATCTTGGAGACTGTTCAGCAAGTTGATACGCTTGATTAGCCTATCACGGAGATAAACTGGAACCTCTTTACTGATAGAAGCAAGTTCATGGGCAATTGCCGGTGGATAGCTGGATACTCTCTAATCATGGCACAACAGATATTAAAAGGTGACATTTTGCTTCTAAAAAAAAATCAGCCTAGAAAGCCATTATTTTTCTGACAAGAACTCTGACTGACCAAAGGAAAGGAAATAAGCATTTATCCTGACTCAAAATACACCTTCAATTTAATGCATACACATGGAGTTATCTGGAAAGAAAGAGGACTCCTCCCAGCTAAGAACAAAGACATTAAGTATGCCCTTGAAAATATTGTCAGTAATATAAGCTGTGTCCCCACCAAAGCAGATGGCAACCATGGACTCGCCTGGCTGTAAGATGATTGATATCTATGCAGTCAGAAGAAATCAGCAGCTGAAAAGGCAACCAAAAGGGTAAGAAATAACACACTCCTTATCAGGGCCTTAATACCTCAGCATGCATCAAACCAATTACAAATATTTTCATACTGAGGAGAATGAGAAAAGGGACAAAGGATGGAGCTTTGTGTTCTGGGAAAACACTGCCAAGTGCAGATAGAAATTCCATGGGTTCATCCTTCTGCCTGAGACATTGGCTTGCTCTTGATAAAACATTTTCAGAAGAGTGTTCACTATGAGAAGTTATCTTGGTAAACTTCATCAAGCCCCACCCACGAGGGCCATGCCTCCAATGGACTATTCAGCAAGTGATTCAGAACTGACTGATTTTTGCACTCAAGGCACTTCAAAGACTAATAGGCAAGCTACCATTAAAAAATGACTCGGTATATAAAAATATGGCCTTTTGATGATTGGCAAGCAGATTTCACCCAAATGCCCTGTGATAAAAATCTTTAAATATTTGTTCATACTAGTAGATGCTTTCTTTGTGAGTCAGGCTTATTCTACCAGGATAGAAAAGACTTCAGAAATAACTAGAGTCCTCCAAAAGGAGCTGATCCTAAGCTATGGGCTCCCCTCAATGCAAAGTTTGCAGAAGTTATCCAATGATTTAGCAAAACATTGTATATCCAGTGCAAGTGATATGTATTCTGGAGACCTCAAACAACAATATCATTTTCTAGGCTCAAAAGTTAGCCTTAGTTTATGACTCTTTTTGGTAAAATCCACTGTATCTTGCCTCTTAGGAAACATTTTTATATCTTTGAAATACTACTCATAAAATATACAGATTCGGAAAACATAATACAAAACAGGCTACCTCTGAGTAGAAAAGAGTGACAAGAAATACTGCAGAACATATTTACTCCAAATATGAATTCCATCCATGAGTCAGGATTCTTCTATGATGACCCTCCCTGTCTTCATAGACCATTCTGTGTCAGTGTAAAGTACAGGCAAGAGGGCTGGGGATATAGCTCAGTTGGTAGAGTGCCTGCCTCACAAGCACAAGGCCCTGGGTTCAATCCCCAGCACCGCCAAAAAAAAAAAAAAAAAGTACAGGCAAGAAGATACATAAAGAGGACTCCAAATCACTCAAAGATAGCCATTCAAGCACAGGACAATACAAGCAGGACCTTGAATGCCAGTTCACTCTCAAAATGTGGACCAGAAAAGATAAAATATTAAGCTGTGCTGAAATGGAATTCAGGTTAGTACCTAACCTTAGAAAAGTCCAGGTACCCACAGGCAGCTCTGGCTGCTTCCAATCAACCTTTATTCCTTTTTTACACAATACCTAACCTGCAGACTTACCATTTTCAGGCTTCTGCTGTGTTCAGGCAACCTTTCTACAAATCCTTTATCACATGAACATCAAAGTGACAGAGTCTATGAAAAAGCTACCCAGACATCAGGGAACCTGAAGATGGATTCAGAGCTTTGCAGGAGTCAGAGAAAAAAATCTTCCAGATCATGAAATCCATCCCCCATTATCTGTCTGTGGATCTCATTAGAAAATTCTCATCCCATCAACCTGAGTGGACAAAGCTCCAGGCTCAGATTCCTTTAGCCCAGAGTGGCAGGTGAAGCAATTCAAAATCTGGTTGCAATACAAAAGATTAATTGGTTCTTGGCTACTACCATTTTCTAAGAGAAAATGTAAAGTTTTCTCAATTTGCCAATAATATTATCAATAATGTTGATTCACAAATGTAAATAATAGTGAGAATTACTTTAAATTTTCAGGTTTTATAACTCTCATGTTCTGGTTATGTATGAGTAAGTGAGTGAGTCAGTGAGTGTGTGTGTGTGCATGTTTGAACCCATGGCCACTTTGTCACTGAGCTATATCCCCAACCCTTATTAAAATTTACTTTGAGACAGGGTCTCACTAAGTTGCTGAGGCTGACCTCAAATGGGATTCTGTTGCTCAAGAACCCAAATGACTGGGATTACAATCATGAACAAACACAATCAGCTCATCCTCTTATAATTTGAATAAGCAGCCTGATCTCTACAAAGGAGAAGGCCCACAACAGCAGCATTGTCCATGAAAATCAAATACGAACCACATGTGTAACCTTGAAATTTTTGTGGTCACATAATAAATGAAATCAATTGTAATAATTTATTTAACTCAACATATCTGAAACATTTTCATTTTAATACATTACCAATATAAAACTATTTATTAATTGTACATATTTTTAGCACTAAACATTCACAACTCCCTCTGTGTGTTAATTTTCCAGAACATTTCAATACAGACTAGCCATATTCAGGTGTGTGGCACCCTCAGTGGCAAGATGCTGCCAAAATGCAAATGCAGATCTGAGGGTACTGACACCCATGAATTCAGGGAAGTGAATGACCTAAAAAATCAGTTTTTTAAAAAGCATAGTTGAGAAAACAGGACTTTCCTCCAAAAATCTCTTTTGTCCTAAGTAGGGAAGAGATGATACCTTGAGAGAAGTAAGTCTCCAGATGTAGAGCACTGTTTCCCAACTGCTATTTACCAGTGGCACATCTCCTTGCAGATATCAGATGGTGAATAAAAGATGATGCAGTTCAAGAAGAAATGAATCCCATATGAACTTCATATATGTTCTTTCCTTGAATGCCAAGTTTTGACATGAAGGGAATAGACTAAAGACAAACTTCTTATTTTGAATTTTAGCCTTGACCCTAATCTTAGGCTATGGTTGTTTCATCCTTTGCTGTGGAATCCTGTGAGATTTTAACTACTGTTAACATGTTTTCATGTCTCCATGCATCTCCATGTAACTCAAAATGATCTAACAAAACAGTAAATATTAACTCAGAGGAACAGGAACTTAGTACCTACTACATGTCTGCTGCATGTTAGTTTATTTGAAATCAGCATGCCATTATTAGTGGCATCAGACTTGCAATGTGTGTGTTTGACATCTATTAAGCATAACAAACTACCCCCACGCATGGTAGTTCATGATTTCAACTGTTAGATCATGATTAAGACAAATTTATGCTGGGTGTACCTAGGCTCTTCTTCAGCTGGGCTCCATTAGGAATATGTTCTGTTACTTGAATTTGTATCTCTACTTTTGGGAGAGTGTTTTGTTGTCCCCTGGGCATGTTTCTTCTCCTCCCCATGGCATCTTATTTTTCATAAGTCTTTATGGAGTTGGTGGAGTTTGGAAAGGAAAAGAAGTTCTGAAAACATTTCAGTCCTGGCATAAAACTGGTACACTGCCATGTTCTCTGTATTCTATGGGCAAAGCATATAAGCCATTCGAGATTCAAAGCTTGGGAAGAAAATTCTGTGTGTAAATGGGAACTGTAAAAAAACACAATGCCATAGACTAGGGAGCATGAAGAACTAGAGATCTTTTTGTAATTTTTCATTCTACCTTTTTTTCAGATAGCTTATATAACTTTTCGAATTTGGAAAAATTTCCAACACTGTATCTACTAAAAGTCTGCTCTGGATTGAAACTCTGAATCACAATTGCCTGATTCCAAACTCAAATACATTTCCTAGACCTCATTAGTCATGCAGATGCTCTACAACAACAAGAAAATGAAGTAAATCTTCTGCAATGAATGCAGAATTTCTTTTAGATTTATATCCCCTGAGTACTTATTATCAGGAAAGTTCACAAGAGAGCACTGCAGCTATTTTAGAAATCCTAGAATAATATGAATAAATAGCTTAGGACTATGTTTAAGAAATGAAATCTCAATCATTTTTTTTTAAACTTCTTATCATGGGTTAAATTGGAAAATGTGTTTACTGCACTCTTTATATCTACAATGTTTTCATTCCTCTTTAGTATTTGTAGGCTATTTATCACATTTAACCTAGACTAACTGAAAACACTGTGCCTGAAACAACCTTTTAATGTGAAAGTAAATGACCAAGACAGATCTGCTGAGAAGACATTTCCTCCAGCTACAATTTAAGCAAACACCTGAGTACTATGGAAAGTGTCCTTTGATTTTAACAGTATAAACACCCTTGGAACCAAGATTTTAATGTGTCAACCTTGGGAGAACACCTATCCAAACTGTAGCACCTGCATTACCTAATTTCTATCCTTTTCACAAAGTCATCTGTGAGAGACTATTGTTTCTCACTGAACTCAGTTCATATTTACTGAGATTACACTATTTACAGGGCACTCTTATCAGTTCTTTGCTCATGAAGAGCATCATTGAGGGAAAAGATTTTACTGGGAAACATTTCAATCCAAAAGAAAGTCAAACTGGGCATAGTGCTATAAGTCCCAGCAACTCAGGACGCTGAGGTAGGAGGAATGCAAGTTAGACACCAGTGTCAACAATTGAGTGAAAATCTGTCTCACAATTTAAACAAAAAATAAAAGGGCTGGAGATGAAACTCAGTGGTAAAGCACCCTTGGGGCTCATACCTGTACTGAGAAATAAATGAAAACAATGCCACTTAGCAAATGGAGGCCAAAATGAAATGAAAATATAAAGATGTCCCCCCCTAAGGTTAAAACAAAAATAAATGCCTAAGAATACTAAAATCCATAAGATGAGTAAACATGCCCTATTTTAAAACAAAAACCAAATTGTTGCTGTTATTCTAAGATGCTCAATTTTGGGCAAATCGATCATATTTAATATTTACATTGATATATGTTGTTCATGCAAAACACACACACACAAAGCATTCATGTTGTTTCAGGAATTTTCACAAAGTAAACACAATTGTGTAACAAAGGAATAAAATCAACTTGCTCAGAATACATGAATAATCAATTGCTTCTATCATAATCCAAGAAGCAGCTAAGATCTTAAGAACTAATGTAGATTAGATATTTATATTATACCAATGTTAATTACATAAAATTTAAAAATACATAAGAGTGAATAGTACAATATACCTGCATCTAGATTTGACATCGGCTAATTATGCTATTTTTACATTTTCTATGTTCCTATCCACTCTCCAGCCACACTCCATTTTATTTACTTTTGGGGGAGTTCAGAAGGAAATATATTGAATATAACAAATATTAACCATGCAGTCTAACAAATACACCTATAAAATGTTACCACTTTTAAGCATAGAAAATTTGCAATATCCCAAGAAAATTTCTTGTGGATATACCCAGTCAACATTTTCCTGCCCCAGATGAAAGTTATAAGTATGATTTTTTTGAACCCTGGGTTCATTCTTCCTATAATCATACAATACACATGAGTTTAGGTCCAGCTGTTTCAGAATACAATACTTATGAGATTCCACCAGAGTATGTTCTTCAGTAATATGTCCCTTTGTATTGCTGAACAGTACTGTATAGATGTACGACAATCTGTTCATCCTCTTCAGTAATGAAAAACATCTGGGTTATTTCCTGTTTTGCACTTTTAGAACTACAGGGTCTGTGTACATTTTTAAACAAATACCTGTTGTGTTCAGTTTGATTTCTTACCAGTATTTAAATGTGATAGCTTTTGAATTTTACTAGTTGCTCTAAAGATTATAAGATGCATCTTAACA
>JAJEJO010059608.1:0-13125 GCA_020662805.1 Glaucomys volans | reverse complement strand
CAGTATTTATTCTTTCAATGAAGGTTTGAGAATTAATGATGTTTTTTCTTCAAGTAAGCTCATTAGTATGATTTCCACTTAGATTTAAAAGCCTAGCACTACCCCATAATTTTCATCTGTATGGGGATGAAAACCAGGGTCACCTCACTGCTGAATTGCATCTAGTTCTTTTTATTTTTATTTTTCATGCTGAGGCAGTTTCTTGCTAAGATGCTTAGGCTGGCTTCAAACTTGCAGTCCCCCATCTAGGCATGTGCCATCATGCTCACTCACTACCCCCTTTTTTATTAATAGAGATAACCCAACCAGATCTTACTGTTTGAATAGTTATTGCAACTCAATTTACTTTAGAATTATGAAAACTCAGTAAGGTAACATTGTGATGAGAAATATCTGAATGAAAAGTTTGTAAGTAGATTTCTACTGAAAGATGTAATAAAATACAGGAAAACTTTGAAGCACTCCATTTTCCTTTGTACAAACACTTCAAACATATGGTAATAAATTGATAAGAGTACAAAGAAGTTCTTACAATTTTCTAAGTATTTCAATTGTAGTTGATTGACCTTTTCTTGTCCCCTATTTATATTTTATTATATGGCGCATACTAACAGTTCAATTAGGTATCTTCTGTGGCTGGAGCCCTGCTTGACAGTGATATTCACAAAAAGAACAGGTCTGTACCAGGTCTTTTCCCAGGTCTGTACCAGCCCTGGGAAAGCTCATAGGCAGGGCACAGATGCCCACATAATCATCTAACTGTACTAATGAGCTGAAAGAGCTTCTCTTAGAAATGTATACATGATATAAGTAACAGGTCATATGTTGCCTTCTATAAGGCAAATATAGGCTACTGATTGGGCGTCCTAGCAGTTAAGATTGCCCAATTGCAGATTTTTGCCTCTCTCCATGTTTTAAACAAATTTACAAGACTATAACCAATGATGGGTAGGGTGTTCAGACAATAAATATTTTTCTGCCTCAAGATTAATAACATGGACATAAAACTGTAAGTTTGGCTTTTAACATCATATGGAAAGCAATAGAGAGACTGAGAGAGAAAGAATGGTGGTGGAAGAGTTGGCCAAAACCAACTCACTAAGACCTGGCACAAATTTGTTTACTTCAAACTTTTTATAACCAAAGACCAAACATCAAGTATCTTGGCATGTGCCTTCATGCTCACTTATTTTGCTACACCAACTCTGCAAGTGGTCTGAGTAGTAAAGGGTGTCCATGAAAATGTCACTTAATTCACATATGTGGTCCTCTCCAACTGCCCAAGAACTTGATGTCACCTAGAATGCTTTTTTCTCTGAAATATGTGAGAACCTTTCTATGGGGGATACTGGTAGAGACATTAGGTACCTTGATGCAGACTGTGTCTCAGTACCAATGGGACATGATGTACTCAGATTACAGAGACTTTGTTTTATACACTTTTTTATCCCAAGTGCATCAAACATTGCCTCCATGTTTGAATAAATACATATAGAAATAATTGGATATTACCAGATTATGAATCTCACAGATGTCTTAATGTCTTTCTTTAAACTACCTCTGTGAGGGGGGGAAAAGTACTTGGGATGGTTTGCTGATAGGTATGTTGCACTGATTTGCTGAATTGCATGCAGAAAAGAGGGTTCTGCCAGTCCCCCAAAAATTGTCCTTTATTTTTCTCACCATAAGCCACATTTAATTATCACAACTTTATCTGAAAAATTAAAGCCACACATTCCATTTGCACAAGTCATTGAAGACTTAGCAGAAAGTTGTGTACTTCAGAGAACAGAGGACTTAACTTTTCAACAAAATGTTTTTTAAAATTCTCCAGCTCATAATTTCAATGAGAATGAGTAATTAAAATAAAGAAGTGTATAAAACAAAGTCTCTGTAATCTGAGTACCTCATGTTCCATTGGTACTGAGACACAGAACCTGTAAATAAAGGGTTGAGAATATCATTCCCTTTGTGTGCAGTATTTCTAATATCCTTTGGCCTCCATTACTAAGTCAAAAGAAAAAGAAGTTTTCAGTATATCTCATGTAGGCACAAACCTCACTAATAATTTTTTTTTTCATGTTCTGAAAGTACTTCTAGTTATAGAAGTGCAATAGAAGTTAATGTATGGACTATTCAGGACAAATACATTTTCCATCTAGTTGTGTCTTCATAGCACACCCACAGAACAGCCCTCTTTTCAAGTTTATGACAACCTGCATGTTGCCTAAGAAGTACTTTTCCTAAGTCTTTTTTATTGATAATTTATAATACTTAATAGCAGAGAATATTTCTTTTCCCAAAACATGCTATGGAGAATACTTGCCATTGCCCTCCTTTTAAAGACAGTGGCACTGGTACAAAGTACTAGTATTAAGTCAAGAAAACCAATTTTGGCTTTACTCCATGATTAAAATTAATTTCTATACCCAAACTACTCTTGAATATATTATAGTTTCTTGGGGGAAAGTTTATGTACTTTTTAAATACATAAAAAGAATGTGATACATTGGTGTGCTTTAGAGTAAAAATTTTTCTCAGAATTTCTACACTTTTGTTAAAGTCAAAATTCATCTATGAAATGTGACTTACAATCATGTATACATGGAAAGTAACATTTTAATTTTTTCTCCTTTCCACAGGTTTCCCCACTCATACAATTTATGATTTTTCTTTTTCAACATGTAAGTTCTTCTTGGGGAGAATATGTAGTGCCATATCACAAGAGAGAGAATGTACCAGGTATCACAAAGAAGGTAATTGGGTTTTGTAATTAATAGACATACATCTGTGAAGATGCTGAAAAGTGGTTTTTCTACTGCCCCCAGGTGAAGAGATTCTTGAAGGGTTATGGAAAATAATATTCCTATAAAATAACTCCCCAAGAAAAATGAAGGGATGGTGTGTCTTGAGAAGCAGGAAAGGAGACTGATCAACCACTAAATCTCTACCAGTGCATTCCTGATAATAATGGGCCCTGGGGAAAAGGGTGGATATGGAATGCTAGGCTCTAAACCTTGACCTTCCCCAGGTCAATCTAATCCTGAATGACATTGGGCAAGATTTGAACACTCATCCCTCAGCATCTAATTTTAACCTGTACAGCTGTCCCCAGATGGTCAAAACTGCACGTACACAATGATTACATCCTCCTTCTCCTACCCTACAAAATCAGGATCCCCCTGTAACTGACGGCCATTTTTCCATCTGGAAAGTGGACCCGAATGGGGCCATTTTCCATCAGGAAAGTGGACCCGAATGATGCCCGACTCTGCGAAGGAATAAAGGCTTCTCTGAATCCATTGAGTTCTCCCTCCCATTTTTTTTTTCCTTTTTTGTGCTTACAATTCTCATACATGGGTCAGGGTTGTCTTGGGTTGTAATTCCTTCATTGGAAGTCCTGCTAAAAAATCAGAGCATGTTAAAACATAGTTGGGTTAATAATTGTATTTCATGTAGCTGCAATCTTTAAGAAGCATTTTGTGTTGTATGCTAAGGTGATTTGAACATATCTTTTAAATAAAACTTTACAAAAAACTTATGAATATGATAGAACTATACTGGTTGAAACTGCAGTAGAAAATATAGAAAAAACCTGTGTATATATATATATATGTGTGTGTGTGAGTGTGTGTGTGTGTATTTTTTTTTGTGCGTGTGGTGCTGGAGATTGAACCCAAGGCCTTGTGCATGGAAGGTTAGCACTCTACCAACTCAACTATATCCCCAGCCCCCTAGTGGATCCCAAGATACAACAGAAAACCAGTTTGCTATGAAAGTGTTTGAAAACAATTAGCATTATTTGGGTGATAATCTGAAGACACACAACAACCAAAATATGAATTCCTATACTATCAATTACTAGTTATGATATTTTTGGCCAAATATTCTGTGCCATCAAACAACAGTATCTTCATGCATACCAATAATTGTAGCAACACAATTCAGAATAGCCAAGTTATAGAACCATTGATGTGCCTGCTTATGATAAATGGACAATGAATGTGAGGCATATATATGCACAATGGAGTTTTGTGCAGTCATAAAGAAGCATGGAATTTCATTTTTTTGTTTGCAAATGACTGGAGTTGGAGAACGTCATGCTAAGTTAAATAAGCCTGGCTCAGAAAGTCAGGGGTTAAATGTTTTCTCTCAAATGCTGTTTTGGACAGGAAAGAAGAAAAATGGTGGTGAGTCTCATGAAAATATTAGGGAGATCAATAAAGTAGAGAAAAGGGATAGAGAGGAAGAGGGCATGGGAGGATGTGAGGAAGTACTGGGGAATGAAACCTTACAAATCATGCTTATGTTCACATGACAAATTTCTTTTTTCTTTCTTTTTCTTTTCTTTTCTTTTTTTTTGTGGTGCTGGAGCTTTGCATGCAAGGCAAGCACTCTACGAACTGAGCTACATCCCCAGCCCCACAAATTTCTTGATAAATAATTTTGCTCAGTGTACTGATCAGAAATTTTTCAATTAAAATAACTGACAGTATCTGTTAGAACTCTTGAAATGATGGCAAAAGGAATAATTACAATGTGTTAGTGATTTAAAATGCTTACTATCTGCTGGACATAGTGTGAAGAATATTGAATCATCCCATATAATCATCTCTTTGCTGGCAGTGTCACTCATGAATTATCCAGAATGTTTATAATGATCTGTGTTATGTAAAACCAAATGTTCCTATGAAGTGTTGCCATGCATTCTAATGCTAAGGCTTAGTGTATAGAAAGTTGTCATACACAAAGCATTCAAGTTTTTCTTTTGATCTCATTTTTTAAAAAATGAAATGAATAATTGACAATTAAAGTTGCACTTAAAATCAAAAATCAATTCACTACTAAAACATTAAAATGAAGTATGTACATAAAACAGTTCTTTTAGTACACTAATATTAGGTAGTTAGGAGCTAATTATAGCCATTTCAAACTTCATTACTATTGAATACCCTGGGACATGTCTTAGCTACCTTGATAAATAAATTTTTTGTACTGCTGCTATAGAAGCCATTTTTATTTTCAACCCTAAAAAGTGCTTTAATGTGTAAATATTTACAACCGTTTGTATTACATGCCTGCACTATGTGGAAAGAAAGAGTAAGGGTTTTAGGAAGTGACATTCAGGGTTAAGAAATAGAAGGTGACAATTTGTGTACCTAAAAATTTGCCAGTATTAAAATGCATGAGGACTATATGATGAATATCCAATTACTTGGAGAACAGGAGAGCAAAAGTTACGCTGTGGCCAGATCTCCAGAGTTCAGTATTTCTAGTTTGTAAATCCATCTTTGCATCTATTCCTTTGTTTCTAATTCTCTTCATTCTTCCTTCTGATTATTGCCTGTGGACACCAACCTCAGGGAGGGAGGCATAAATCAAGCATACCAGTCCAAGTGCTCTTGAGTCACTCTTGTTTCATAATTAGCAAAACTGTTTAATACATGTTTTAGATGGATAATCTAAATGATAGTAAGAGTGATGCTGCACATATATAGTGCTTTCTTCCAAATGTGTAAGCACTATACAGCACTAAGTTTTACGTATTTGATCCTTACAATTCCTTTGTATAAATACAGTAAATTCTTTAAATCATGGAGTTGAGGCCAAAAGAGAACAAGAATTTCCTAAAGTTAAATGAATATTGTTGGCATCATGTAAAATTAGAATACCTTTAAATGTTTTTAGATGAATCCTGGAATCAACTATGATGCACATTGATCTGCAAAATCATTCCAAAAGAGACATTCTTTAAAAATTTCTTTATCTTCTCCACTTTCCCCACTTCCCATAAAAATGTGTAGAAAAGGCTACTGCATTTTGTAGTTGTCTCCAAATGTAGGAGTAAACATGTGTGGGGGGAGTAATTTAGACAACAAAAGATTCTTTACAGCAAAAATCCCAGGAGTAAACTGCAGTCCATTTCAGTTTATCGCAAAATATAGTCATAGCAATTTGCAGCCTGAAGTCTACATTTAGATTTTTCTCTTTCTTTGGCATGAATATCCCTATGGAATATAGATGAGCATCCTCAAGACAATGCACTCCTGACACAGGGATCAAAGGACTGGGCCACCACTCCCAACCTCCTAGAGCCTCTCCTCATGGAAGGGATATCCTAAAAGATGCAGTGTCAGTTCATCCTGAAACGAAGCCTCCTGGCTGGGTCCCAGAATCCAATGGTGAGTTTGCTTTTACTCTTTCATAGAACCTTCTTTCAGCAAAAATGTTCATTTCATGAGCACAAATTTTGTACAAAGGAAAAGATCCAAACTTCCAGCCAGGTTAAACATTTTTCTTTCAAATTTTCCAGTAAGTCTGTTTTTAAAAAAGGATAAGAGTTTTAGTGGAATGTTCTACAAATCAGCAATAAGTGTGGCTTCTCTATAACTAGCAGCAATTAGCAATACAGTAGCCATACTGTTCCTTCTTGCTTCAGCTCCTTTCCCCTTTAACCTCTTATCTAGAAGTGTCAAAGGAAAAGAATGCTGTAGGTGCTTCAGTGCTTTCCTGGTTCTCTAATACAGTCCACTATGTGTTCCCTCACATGGTCCCATTAGAAAAAGGATGTTGTCAGTGATGGGTGTCAGAAGACTCTGATGGCCTGCCTGGATACTGATATTTGGTATGTGAGGGTGAGGACTAACATGATTTCTACAGAAGTCTCTCCTTAGCCCCCTGATATGATATGAATTGTGTGAAGTATTGCTCTCTTACTCCCCCTATAATGTAATTTCTAGTGTATTAACATTGATGTTCAATATAAGACCACCACAATTTAGCATCACACATGCTTGACTTTTCTATTATTTTTTATTCACATAATTCATATAATCTTACATATACATAGGGTAATACTGTCTGTCTCAGTCTACTATTTTTCCTTTCCCCATCCCCTCCCATCCCATTTTCCTCTACACCATCCATCCTTCCTCCATTATCTCCTATCCCACCATAACCCCCCTCCCTCCATTATGTATCAGCATCCACTGATCAGAGAAAACATTCGGCCTTTGGTTTCTTGGGCTGGGCTTATTTCACTTAGCATGATATTCATCAACTCCACCCTTTTACCAGAAAATGCCATAGTTTTATTCTTCTTTATGGCTGAGTAATATTCCATTGTGTATATATAACACAGTTCCTTTATCCATTCTTCAATTGAAGGGCATCTAGGTTGGTTCCACAACCTAGCTATTGTGAATTGAGCAGCTATGAACGTAGATGTGGCTGCATCCCTGTACTCTGCTGATTTTAAGACCTTTGGGTATAAACCGAGGAGTGGGATAGCAGGGTCAAATGGTGGTTCCATTCCAAGTTTTTTGAGGAATCTCCATACTTCTTTTCAGAGTGGCTGCACCAATTTACAACTCCACCAGCAATGTACAAGTGTGCCTTTTCCCCCCATATCCATGCCAACACTTGTTTTTGCTTGTATTCCTGATAATAGCCCTTCTAATTGGAGTTCGATGAAATCTTAGGGTGGTTTTAATTTGTATTTCTCTAATTACTAGAGATGATGAGCACTTTGATATATTTGTTAATCACGCTTGACTTTTAATCTTTGAGCGCAAAAGAAAGATGGTATCAGAATCCAAAAATAGGGGCAGGTGCTTGAGTATGACAGGTGATTTCTACATCTGTCTTTGTCAGTCTTAACCAACTGTGGGATCTTATGAGGAATGGCATTGCCTTTTCCATGTGAAGAAACTGGAGCCTAAGCGCTGAAAGATAAAGAGAATGTTTGAAAGCTTGAGAGGTGACCAAGGACACCTCCCTT
The DNA here is from genome assembly GCA_020662805.1 of Glaucomys volans. NCBI lineage: Eukaryota > Metazoa > Chordata > Mammalia > Rodentia > Sciuridae > Glaucomys > Glaucomys volans. The sequence continues at coordinate 5,345 of JAJEJO010059608.1, read as the reverse complement.
CCATATATCACTGTCTGACACCATCTGAATGCCTAACAAAATTCATAAATTCTTCATCTGTGTGCAAAATAATTCCTGAGGTATTAATGGAAAAGTTGTTTATGCTATCTTTAAATTCACTGTATAGTAATCTTACTTTATGGTAAAATTTTATGTACATATCCAAAGGGAGAAAACTGTCAAATTATTGACACTGATTTTCATTAAGGTTTTTGCATGATTTTAAGTATTAGTACTCCGAAATGTCCTGTTAAATAAAACCTCCCACAATGCATATATAATTGTTATATTCAATCCACACATGAATTTCCAGTTTTTCCAGCACCATTTGTTGACGAGACTGTCTGTTCTCCAGTGTATGTTTTTGGTGCCTTTGTCTAGTATGAGATAAGTATATTCATGTGGGTTTGTCTCTGTGCCTTCTATTCTACTCCATTGGTCTTCTGGCCTGTTTTAGTGCCAATATCACGCTGTTTTGCTTCTGTAGCTCTAGACTATAATTTAAAATCTGGTATCATGATGCCTCCTGCTTTCCTTTTCTTGCTAAGGATTGCTTTAGCTACTCTGGGCTTCTTATTTTTCCAATTGAATTTTATGACTGCTTTTTTCTTCTATTTCCATGAAGAAGGCCATGAAATTTTGATAGAATTTTCACTGTGTCTGTGTAGTGCTTTAGGTACTATGGCCATTTTGGTAATATTAATTTTGCCTCTCCAATAAAATGAGAGGTTCTTCCATCTTCTAAGGTCTTTCTCAGTTTCTTTATTTAATGTTTTGTTCTTTTCACTATAGAGGTCTTTCACTTTTTGCTAGGTTGATTCCCAAGTATTGTATTTATTTATATTTGGGGGGTTATTGTGAATGAGTTGGTTTTCTTATCTTTCAGCTGATTTTTCTTGGAGTATAGGTGTGCAATTGATTTATGAGTGTGGATTTTGAATCCTTCTAATTTTCTGATTTAATTTATGAGTTCTGCAAGTTTTCTGGTGGATTTTTGGGGTCTTCTAAATCTAGGATCATACTGCTAGCAAACAGAGATAGTTTTAGCTCTTCCTGACTGTATTGAATTTCTTTCCTTTGCCTAACTGTTTTGAGTAGGTATTCTAGGACTATGCTGAATAGAAGTTGTAAAAGTGGGCATATCTCTCCTGTTCCTCTTTTTAGAGGGAATGGTTTCAGTTATTCTCTGTTTAAAATGATGTTGGCCTTGGGTTTGGTGTATATACCTTTTCCAGGGTTAAGTTCCTTCTATCCCTACTTATTCTGGTGTTTTGATCACAAGTGGATTATGCATTTTGCCAAAAGCTTTGTCTGAAGTTAATGAGATAATCATGTGATTCTTGTCTTTAAGCCTATTGATGTGATGAATTTTGTTGATGATATCCATATGTTGAAAGAACCTTGCGGCCCTGGCATGAACTCCACTTGATCAATATGTATTTAATATTTTATATGTAATTTGCCAGTATTTTATTGAGAATCTTTTCTCTATGTTCATCAAGAATATTTGTGTAAAGTTTTCTTTCCTTAATATGTCTTTGTCTGATTTTAAAATCAGGGTGATAAGAACTACATAGAATGTGTTTGGAGGAGTTTCCTTCTATTTTGTGGAATAATTTAAGGAGGATTGGTATAAATTTTTAAAAGTCTGGTGTTACCTGAGAATCCATATCTGGTGCTGGGATTTTCTTAGTTGTTAGTCTTTTTATGGTGTCTTCATTTTCATTACTTGAAATTGATCTGTTCACAAGTTCTGTCCCCTCCGGGTTTAATTAGTGCATGTCATATGTCTTCAGCAATTTGTCGATGTATTCAAGATTTTCTATCTCATTGGATTATAAATTCTCAAAATAGGTTTTGATTATCCTCTGTATTTCAGTAGTACCTGTAGTGATATTTCCATTTTCATCACACAGATTTTAATAAATAAATCTCTCTTTTGATTAGCTTAGCAAAGGGTTTATCCATTGTATTTATTTTTTCAGAGAGCCAACTTTTTGATTATTTGATTCTTAAATTTTTTAAAAAAATCTCAATTTCATTGATTTTGCCTCTGATTTTAACCATTTCCTGTGTTATGCTGATTTCCATGCTGATTTGTTGGTTTTGTATTAGGGCCATAAGATGTAATGTTAGATTATTTGTTTGGTGTCTTTCATTTCTTTGCTTTTGCTTTTCTTTTCAATGTATGAAGTTTTTTTCATGTATTGAAAGTTCAATATTAGGAACTTTCTTGTCAAAACTGACTTCATAGTGTCCCAGAGATTGTGATGTTTTGCATCACTATTCTCTTTTGCCTTTATGTAATTTTTATATCACCCTTAATTTCTTCTGCTCTCCAGTCATCATTCACTAGTGAGTTTTTTAATCTCCCGGTATTTGGGTATGTTTTATTTATCTTAGCCCTGATTCCTGGTTTTTTTTTTTCCATTTGATCTGATAGAATGCAAGGTATTATCTGATGTTTGTTTTTTTAATTTGCTAAAAGTTTGTGTCCTAAAAAATAGTCTATTTTAGAAAATTTTGTAGATATTGCTAAGAAATTATATTCAGTCATTGATGGATGAAATATTATACATATATTAATATCAGTATATATAAAGTCACTTATTGTACATTTAGTTCTGTATGCTATTTTTTGTTTGAATACTCTGTCTAGTGATGAAAGATGATCATTAAAGTTATTGAGTATTATTGTCTCGTAGTCTTCTTGATTCTTGATATCCAGAAGGGTTTGTTTGATATTTGTAGATGCTCCATTTTGGGGTACATAAATAGTTAAAACTGTTAACTCTTGTTACTTTATGACTCCCTTAAGCATTATGAAATGACCTTCTTTGTTTCTTTTGATTAACTTTGACTCTAATTCCACTTTATTAGATAAGTGTCTAGAAATACCTAATTGATTATTGATCCATGTGAATGGTAAGTTTTTTACCATCTATTTAGATTCAGTCTCTGTATGCCTTTACCTGTGAGGTAAAGAAACAGCATTTTGCTGGGTCTAGTTTTTTAATCCAGTCTGTCTTTTTTTTTTTTTTTGAACCAGGAATTGAACTCAGGGACACTTGGCCACTGAGCCACATCCCCAGCCCTATTTTGTATTTTATTTAGAGACAGGGTCTCACTGAGTTGCTTAGGGCCTCGCTAAATTGCTGAGGCTGGCTTTGAACTTGAGATCCTCCTGACTCAGCCTCCCCAGTTGCTTGGATTACAGGCATGCGCCACCACGCCCGGCCCAATCTATGTCTTTTGATTGATGAGCTGAGTTCATTAAAGCACAGAATTAGTATTGAGAGATGAATTTTACTTCCTCTTGTTTTGATTTGTTTCTAGTTTTAAAGTTGAATTTGATTTTTCTTTGATTCTCCTAATGTAGTTTCATCTTCTAATGGTTTTCATGTTTTCTCCATCTCTTCTTCATGAATTATTTTATTGAATATATTTCCTAGTTCCAACCTTACAGTTATGAATTCTTTTAATTTTTGTTTATCATGAAAGGTTTTTATTTTATCGTCAAATATGAAACAGTTTTCCTGGTTTTGGAATCTTGGAGAGAATTCATTGTCCTTTAGGGTTTTGTGCACATTATTTCAAGCCCTCCTAGTTTTTAGCATTTGGTTTGAAAAATCAACTGAAATCTACATTTGTTTACTTCTAAATGTGACCATTTTTCTCTAGCTGCTTTTCAAATTCTGCCCTTTTCCTGTAAGTTAGTCAGTTTTATAATAATGTCCTCTAATGGTCAATTTGAATTGTCAATTTGACTGGATTAAGATATGCCAATAATTAAGAGGCCTCTGGGTGTGTCAATGAGGGCATGTCTAGGAATGTTTGGAATGTGGGATAGTAAACTGAAGTGAAGCCCCTCCCTACACATGGGTGGCACTGCCTAATAAGATGAAATAAAGCTGGAAGTATAAGGAAACAGATGCAGATTCAAGCTCAGCTGCTCTTGAAAGGGTTCTTGATCAATGCCTCAATCATCTGAGGATATCTGACTCTTACTTCTTCATTCTTCCAAAGTGGACTCTGCCAGTGATTCTCCATGTAGTTTTCAGAAACCTTGGTCTTGGACTAGGGTAGCACTGTTGATCTCTCTTGTTCTGGGGCTTCTGCATCTTGGACTGTACAGTTGCTGGTTCTTCCAGGTTTCCAGTTGCGGACAGTCCATTGTGGGCTATCCAACTTCTAGTCATGTAAGCCAATCTAACAAATCCCCTTTTATAATCATACTTCCTGTTGATTCTGTTCCTCTAGAGAACCCTGATGAATACATGTCCCTTGGAATGCATTTGTTGCAATTTTGTATATTTGGAGTCCTGTATGACTCCTGTATTTGATTTTCTAGTTCATTTTTAAGATTTGGAAATTTCTCCATTGTTATTTTATTGACAGTACTGTGCATTTCTTTAATTTGTACCTCAGAGTCCCTATAAATCCTAGTTTTGACCTTGTAATATAATCCCATATTTCATAAAAATCTGTTTGTGGTCTCTTAACATCTTTTATCCATGATCAAGTTAAGTTTTAAGATAATGTATATTGCCTTTGTTGACTGAAAAACTCTCTCAAATGATCTGGTCTATTGGTAATGCTTTCCACTGAGGTTTTAATTTGTTTTATTGATTCTTCCATTTCAAGAATTACCAACTGAGGTTGAGGCTGGGGCTCAGTTGTAGAACACTTGCCTTGCCTGCATGAGGCACTGGGTTTGATCCCAAGCACCATATTAAACAGAAAAGAATTACCAGTTGATTTTTCTTCAAAATCTCTGTCTCCATATTGAAGTTATCTTTCCTTTCTTGTATTTTCTCTGAGATTTCACTCCTTCCATCATATTTTACCTCTTAGATCATCTTATCTCTGTACTTTCTAAATTGCTAACCTGACATTTTGTGCACTGCAGTGTCATGGAGTCTATTGTTGAATCATACTGTTTTGTTTAGGATGTTTTCTTCCATTGCTTTCTCATATTGTTTATATGTCTACCCACTTATTCAAATGGATCTGAAGAAGTAGGGCTTCTACTCTACAGTAATCTTTTAGGCATCCTGTAGGTTTAGGGTGCCTCACAGATTGGGGGAGGCAAATAACAGTTAAAACTTATTCATATAGCATATAGGATTAAATTAAGTACTTATTTCCTATTATGACATCTCTAATGTTGGTTGACACAGTAAACAGAAATGGTAGGATGAGCAATTTCTATCAGTAAAGACATTAGGTAATCATGAATTATATCTGTCATAAAACCAAGCAATAGCTATTTTCTTTGACTTCCTATGTATTAATTTTTGCTATAGCTTAGTGGTGTGGTCTGACATTTTATAAACTAACCAACA
>JAJEJO010059607.1:0-13150 GCA_020662805.1 Glaucomys volans | reverse complement strand
CAGTATTTATTCTTTCAATGAAGGTTTGAGAATTAATGATGTTTTTTTCTTCAAGTAAGCTCATTAGTATGATTTCCACTTAGATTTAAAAGCCTAGCACTACCCCATGATTTTCATCTGTATGGGGATGAAAACCAGGGTCACCTCACTGCTGAATTGCATCTAGTTCTTCTTATTTTTATTTTTCATGCTGAGGCAGTTTCTTGCTAAGATGCTTAGGCTGGCTTCAAACTTGCAGTCCCCCATCTAGGCATGTGCCATCATGCTCACTCACTACCCCCTTTTTTATTAATAGAGATAACCCAACCAGATCTTACTGTTTGAATAGTTATTGCAACTCAATTTACTTTAGAATTATGAAAACTCAGTAAGGTAACATTGTGATGAGAAATATCTGAATGAAAAGTTTGTAAGTAGATTTCTACTGAAAGATGTAATAAAATACAGGAAAACTTTGAAGCACTCCATTTTCCTTTGTACAAACACTTCAAACATATGGTAATAAATTGATAAGAGTACAAAGAAGTTCTTACAATTTTCTAAGGATTTCAATTGTAGTTGATTGACCTTTTCTTGTCCCCTATTTATATTTTATTATATGGTGCATACTAACAGTTCAATTAGGTATCTTCTGTGGCTGGAGCCCTGCTTGACAGTGATATTCACAAAAAAGAACAGGTCTGTACCAGGTCTTTTCCCAGGTCTGTACCAGCCCTGGGAAAGCTCATAGGCAGGGCACAGATGCCCACATAATCATCTAACTGTACTAATGAGCTGAAAGAGCTTCTCTTAGAAATGTATACATGATATAAGTAACAGGTCATATGTTGCCTTCTATAAGGCAAATATAGGTTACTGATTTGGCGTCCTAGCAGTTAAGATTGTCCAATTGCAGATTTTTGCCTCTCTCCATGTTTTAAACAAATTTACAAGACTATAACCAATGATGGGTAGGGTGTTCAGACAATAAATATTTTTCTGCCTCAAGATTAATAACATGGACATAAAACTGTAAGTTTGGCTTTTAACATCATATGGAAAGCGATAGAGAGACTGAGAGAGAAAGAATGGTGGTGGAAGAGTTGGCCAAAACCAACTCACTAAGACCTGGCACAAATTTGTTTACTTCAAACTTTTTATAACCAAAGACCAAACATCAAGTATCTTGGCATGTGCCTTCATGCTCACTTATTTTGCTACACCAACTCTGCAAGTGGTCTGAGTAGTAAAGGGTGTCCATGAAAATGTCACTTAATTCACATATGTGGTCCTCTCCAACTGCCCAAGAACTTGATGTCACCTAGAATGCTTTTTTCTCTGAAATATGTGAGAACCTTTCTATGGGGGATACTGGGAGAGACATTAGGTACCTTGATGCAGACTGTGTCTCAGTACCAATGGGACATGATGTACTCAGATTACAGAGACTTTGTTTTATACACTTTTTTATCCCAAGTGCATCAAACATTGCCTCCATGTTTGAATAAATACATATAGAAATAATTGGATATTACCAGATTATGAATCTCACAGATGTCTTAATGTCTTTCTTTAAACTACCTCTGTGAGGGGGGAAAAGTACTTGGGATGGTTTGCTGATAGGTATGTTGCACTGATTTGCTGAATTGCATGCAGAAAAGAGGGTTCTGCCAGTCCCCCAAAAATTGTCCTTTATTTTTCTCACCATAAGCCACATTTAATTATCACAACTTTATCTGAAAAATTAAAGCCACACATTCCATTTGCACAAGTCATTGAAGACTTAGCAGAAAGTTGTGTACTTCAGAGAACAGAGGACTTAACTTTTCAACAAAATGTTTTTTAAAATTCCCCAGCTCATAATTTCAATGAGAATGAGTAATTAAAATAAAGAAGTGTATAACACAAAGTCTCTGTAATCTGAGTACCTCATGTTCCATTGGTACTGAGACACAGAACCTGTAAATAAAGGGTTGAGAATATCATTCCCTTTGTGTGCAGTATTTCTAATATCCTTTGGCCTCCATTACTAAGTCAAAAGAAAAAGAAGTTTTCAGTATATCTCATGTAGGCACAAACCTCACTAATAATTTTTTTTTCATGTTCTGAAAGTACTTCTAGTTATAGAAGTGCAATAGAAGTTAATGTATGGACTAGTCAGGACAAATACATTTTCCATCTAGTTGTGTCTTCATAGCACACCCACAGAACAGCCCTCTTTTCAAGTTTATGACAACCTGCATGTTGCCTCAGAAGTACTTTTCCTAAGTCTTTTTTATTGATAATTTATAATACTTAATAGCAGAGAATATTTCTTTTCCCAAAACATGCTATGGAGAATACTTGCCATTGCCCTCCTTTTAAAGACAGTGCCACTGGTACAAAGTACTAGTATTAAGTCAAGAAAACCAATTTTGGCTTTACTCCATGATTAAAATTAATTTCTATACCCAAACTACTCTTGAATATATTATAGTTTCTTGGGGGAAAGTTTATGTACTTTTTAAATACATAAAAAGAATGTGATACATTGGTGTGCTTTAGAGTAGAAATTTTTCTCAGAATTTCTACACTTTTGTTAAAGTCAAAATTCATCTATGAAATGTGACTTACAATCATGTATACATGGAAAGTAACATTTTAATTTTTTCTCCTTTCCACAGGTTTCCCCACTCATACAATTTATGATTTTTCTTTTTCAACATGTAAGTTCTTCTTGGGGAGAATATGTAGTGCCATATCACAAGAGAGAGAATGTACCAGGTATCACAAAGAAGGTAATTGGGTTTTGTAACTAATAGACATACATCTGTGAAGATGCTGAAAAGTGGTTTTTCTACTGCCCCCAGGTGAAGAGATTCTTGAAGGGTTATGGAAAATAATATTCCTATAAAATAACTCCCCAAGAAAAATGAAGGGATGGTGTGTCTTGAGAAGCAGGAAAGGAGACTGATCAACCACTAAATCTCTACCAGTGCATTCCTGATAATAATGGGCCCTGGGGAAAAGGGTGGATATGGAATGCTAGGCTCTAAACCTTGACCTTCCCCAGGTCAATCTAATCCTGAATGACATTGGGCAAGATTTGAACACTCATCCCTCAGCATCTAATTTTAACCTGTACAGCTGTCCCCAGATGGTCAAAACTGCACGTACACAATGATTACATCCTCCTTCTCCTACCCTACAAAATCAGGATCCCCCTGTAACTGACGGCCATTTTTCCATCTGGAAAGTGGACCCGAATGGGGCCATTTTCCATCAGGAAAGTGGACCCGAATGATGCCCGACTCTGCGAAGGAATAAAGGCTTCTCTGAATCCATTGAGTTCTCCCTCCCATTTTTTTTTTCCTTTTTTGTGCTTACAATTCTCATACATGGGTCAGGGTTGTCTTGGGTTGTAATTCCTTCATTGGAAGTCCTGCTAAAAAATCAGAGCATGTTAAAACATAGTTGGGTTAATAATTGTATTTCATGTAGCTGCAATCTTTAAGAAGCATTTTGTGTTGTATGCTAAGGTGATTTGAACATATCTTTTAAATAAAACTTTACAAAAAACTTATGAATATGATAGAACTATACTGGTTGAAACTGCAGTAGAAAATATAGAAAAAACCTGTGTATATATATATATATGTGTGTGTGTGAGTGTGTGTGTGTGTATTTTTTTTTGTGCGTGTGGTGCTGGAGATTGAACCCAAGGCCTTGTGCATGGAAGGTTAGCACTCTACCAACTCAACTATATCCCCAGCCCCCTAGTGGATCCCAAGATACAACAGAAAACCAGTTTGCTATGAAAGTGTTTGAAAACAATTAGCATTATTTGGGTGATAATCTGAAGACACACAACAACCAAAATATGAATTCCTATACTATCAATTACTAGTTATGATATCTTTGGCCAAATATTCTGTGCCATCAAACAACAGTATCTTCATGCATACCAATAATTATAGCAACACAATTCAGAATAGCCAAGTTATAGAACCATTGATGTGCCTGCTTATGATAAATGGACAATGAATGTGAGGCATATATATGCACAATGGAGTTTTGTGCAGTCATAAAGAAGCATGGAATTTCATTTTTTTGTTTGTAAATGACTGGAGTTGGAGAACGTCATGCTAAGTTAAATAAGCCTGGCTCAGAAAGTCAGGGGTTAAATGTTTTCTCTCAAATGCTGATTTTGGACAGGAAAGAAGAAAAATGGTGGTGAGTCTCATGAAAATATTAGGGAGATCAATAAAGTAGAGAAAAGGGATAGAGAGGAAGAGGGCATGGGAGGATGTGAGGAAGTACTGGGGAATGAAACCTTACAAATCATGCTTATGTTCACATGACAAATTTCTTTTTTCTTTCTTTTTCTTTTCTTTTCTTTTTTTTTGTGTGTGTGCTGGAGCTTTGCATGCAAGGCAAGCACTCTACGAACTGAGCTACATCCCCAGCCCCACAAATTTCTTGATAAATAATTTTGCTCAGTGTACTGATCAGAAATTTTTCAATTAAAATAACTGACAGTATCTGTTAGAACTCTTGAAATGATGGCAAAAGGAATGATTACAATGTGTTAGTGATTTAAAATGCTTACTATCTGCTGGACATAGTGTGAAGAATATTGAATCATCCCATATAATCATCTCTTTGCTGGCAGTGTCACTCATGAATTATCCAGAATGTTTATAATGATCTGTGTTATGTAAAACCAAATGTTCCTATGAAGTGTTGCCATGCATTCTAATGCTAAGGCTTAGTGTATAGAAAGTTATCATACACAAAGCATTCAAGTTTTTCTTTTGATCTCATTTTTTAAAAAATGAAATGAATAATTGACAATTAAAGTTGCACTTAAAATAAAAAATCAATTCACTACTAAAACATTAAAATGAAGTATGTACATAAAACAGTTCTTTTAGTACACTAATATGAGGTAGTTAGGAACTAATTATAGCCATTTCAAACTTCATTACTAGCTCTTATTGAATACCCTGGGACATGTCTTAGCTACCTTGATAAATAAATTTTTTGTACTGCTGCTATAGAAGCCATTTTTATTTTCAACCCTAAAAAGTGCTTTAATGTGTAAATATTTACAACCGTTTGTATTACATGCCTGCACTATGTGGAAAGAAAGAGTAAGGGTTTTAGGAAGTGACATTCAGGGTTAAGAAATAGAAGGTGACAATTTGTGTACCTAAAAATTTGCCAGTATTAAAATGCATGAGGACTATATGATGAATATCCAATTACTTGGAGAACAGGAGAGCAAAAGTTACGCTGTGGCCAGATCTCCAGAGTTCAGTATTTCTAGTTTGTAAATCCATCTTTGCATCTATTCCTTTGTTTCTAATTCTCTTCATTCTTCCTTCTGATTATTGCCTGTGGACACCAACCTCAGGGAGGGAGGCATAAATCAAGCATACCAGTCCAAGTGCTCTTGAGTCACTCTTGTTTCATAATTAGCAAAACTGTTTAATACATGTTTTAGATGGATAATCTAAATGATAGTAAGAGTGATGCTGCACATATATAGTGCTTTCTTCCAAATGTGTAAGCACTATACAGCACTAAGTTTTACGTATTTGATCCTTACAATTCCTTTGTATAAATACAGTAAATTCTTTAAATCATGGAGTTGAGGCCAAAAGAGAACAAGAATTTCCTAAAGTTAAATGAATATTGTTGGCATCATGTAAAATTAGAATACCTTTAAATGTTTTTAGATGAATCCTGGAATCAACTATGATGCACATTGATCTGCAAAATCATTCCAAAAGAGACATTCTTTAAAAATTTCTTTATCTTCTCCACTTTCCCCACTTCCCATAAAAATGTGTAGAAAAGGCTACTGCATTTTGTAGTTGTCTCCAAATGTAGGAGTAAACATGTGTGGGGGGAGTAATTTAGACAACAAAAGATTCTTTACAGCAAAAATCCCAGGAGTAAACTGCAGTCCATTTCAGTTTATCGCAAAATATAGTCATAGCAATTTGCAGCCTGAAGTCTACATTTAGATTTTTCTCTTTCTTTGGCATGAATATCCCTATGGAATATAGATGAGCATCCTCAAGACAATGCACTCCTGACACAGGGATCAAAGGACTGGGCCACCACTCCCAACCTCCTAGAGCCTCTCCTCATGGAAGGGATATCCTAAAAGATGCAGTGTCAGTTCATCCTGAAACGAAGCCTCCTGGCTGGGTCCCAGAATCCAATGGTGAGTTTGCTTTTACTCTTTCATAGAACCTTCTTTCAGCAAAAAATGTTCATTTCATGAGCACAAATTTTGTACAAAGGAAAAGATCCAAACTTCCAGCCAGGTTAAACATTTTTCTTTCAAATTTTCCAGTAAGTCTTTTTTAAAAAAGGATAAGAGTTTTAGTGGAATGTTCTACAAATCAGCAATAAGTGTGGCTTCTCTATAACTAGCAGCAATTAGCAATACAGTAGCCATACTGTTCCTTCTTGCTTCAGCTCCTTTCCCCTTTAACCTCTTATCTAGAAGTGTCAAAGGAAAAGAATGCTGTAGGTGCTTCAGTGCTTTCCTGGTTCTCTAATACAGTCCACTATGTGTTCCCTCACATGGTCCCATTAGAAAAAGTATGTTGTCAGTGATGGGTGTCAGAAGACTCTGATGGCCTGCCTGGATACTGATATTTGGTATGTGAGGGTGAGGACTAACATGATTTCTACAGAAGTCTCTCCTTAGCCCCCTGATATGATATGAATTGTGTGAAGTATTGCTCTCTTACTCCCCCTATAATGTAATTTCTAGTGTATTAACATTGATGTTCAATATAAGACCACCACAATTTAGCATCACACATGCTTGACTTTTCTATTACTTTTTATTCACATAATTCATATAATCTTACATATACATAGGGTAATACTGTCTGTCTCAGTCTACTATTTTTCCTTTCCCCATCCCCTCCCATCCCATTTTCCTCTACACCATCCATCCTTCCTCCATTATCTCCTATCCCACCATAACCCCCCTCCCTCCATTATGTATCAGCATCCACTGATCAGAGAAAACATTCGGCCTTTGGTTTCTTGGGCTGGGCTTATTTCACTTAGCATGATATTCATCAACTCCACCCTTTTACCAGAAAATGCCATAGTTTTATTCTTCTTTATGGCTGAGTAATATTCCATTGTGTATATATAACACAGTTCCTTTATCCATTCTTCAATTGAAGGGCATCTAGGTTGGTTCCACAACCTAGCTATTGTGAATTGAGCAGCTATGAACGTAGATGTGGCTGCATCCCTGTACTCTGCTGATTTTAAGACCTTTGGGTATAAACCGAGGAGTGGGATAGCAGGGTCAAATGGTGGTTCCATTCCAAGTTTTTTGAGGAATCTCCATACTTCTTTTCAGAGTGGCTGCACCAATTTACAACTCCACCAGCAATGTACAAGTGTGCCTTTTCCCCCCATATCCATGCCAACACTTGTTTTTGCTTGTATTCCTGATAATAGCCCTTCTAATTGGAGTTCGATGAAATCTTAGGGTGGTTTTAATTTGTATTTCTCTAATTACTAGAGATGATGAGCACTTTGATATATTTGTTAATCACGCTTGACTTTTAATCTTTGAGCGCAAAAGAAAGATGGTATCAGAATCCAAAAATAGGGGCAGGTGCTTGAGTATGACAGGTGATTTCTACATCTGTCTTTGTCAGTCTTAACCAACTGTGGGATCTTATGAGGAATGGCATTGCCTTTTCCATGTGAAGAAACTGGAGCCTAAGCGCTGAAAGATAAAGAGAATGTTTGAAAGCTTGAGAGGTGACCAAGGACACCTCCCTTCCATATATCACTGTCTGACACCATGTGAATGCCTAACAAAATTCATAAATTCTTCATCTGTGTGCAAAATAATTCCTGAGGTATTAATGGAAAAGTTGTTTATGCTATCTTTAAATTCACTGTATAGTAATCTTACTTTATGGTAAAATTTTATGTACATATCCAAAGGGAGAAAACTGTCAAATTATTGACACTGATTTTCATTAAGGTTTTTGCATGATTTTAAGTATTAGTACTCCGAAATGTCCTGTTAAATAAAACCTCCCACAATGCATATATAATTGTTATATTCAATCCACACATGAATTTCCAGTTTTTCCAGCACCATTTGTTGACGAGACTGTCTGTTCTCCAGTGTATGTTTTTGGTGCCTTTGTCTAGTATGAGATAAGTATATTCATGTGGGTTTGTCTCTGTGCCTTCTATTCTACTCCATTGGTCTTCTGGCCTGTTTTAGTGCCAATATCATGCTGTTTTGCTTCTGTAGCTCTAGACTATAATTTAAAATCTGGTATCATGATGCCTCCTGCTTTCCTTTTCTTGCTAAGGATTGCTTTAGCTACTCTGGGCTTCTTATTTTTCCAATTGAATTTTATGACTGCTTTTTTCTTCTATTTCCATGAAGAAGGCCATGAAATTTTGATAGAATTTTCACTGTGTCTGTGTAGTGCTTTAGGTACTATGGCCATTTTGGTAATATTAATTTTGCCTCTCCAATAAAATGAGAGGTTCTTCCATCTTCTAAGGTCTTTCTCAGTTTCTTTATTTAATGTTTTGTTCTTTTCACTATAGAGGTCTTTCACTTTTTGCTAGGTTGATTCCCAAGTATTGTATTTATTTATATTTGGGGGGTTATTGTGAATGAGTTGGTTTTCTTATCTTTCAGCTGATTTTTCTTGGAGTATAGGTGTGCAATTGATTTATGAGTGTGGATTTTGAATCCTTCTAATTTTCTGATTTAATTTATGAGTTCTGCAAGTTTTCTGGTGGATTTTTGGGGTCTTCTAAATCTAGGATCATACTGCTAGCAAACAGAGATAGTTTTAGCTCTTCCTGACTGTATTGAATTTCTTTCCTTTGCCTAACTGTTTTGAGTAGGTATTCTAGGACTATGCTGAATAGAAGTTGTAAAAGTGGGCATATCTCTCTTGTTCCTCTTTTTAGAGGGAATGGTTTCAGTTATTCTCTGTTTAAAATGATGTTGGCCTTGGGTTTGGTGTATATACCTTTTCCAGGGTTAAGTTCCTTCTATCCCTACTTATTCTGGTGTTTTGATCACAAGTGGATTATGCATTTTGCCAAAAGCTTTGTCTGAAGTTAATGAGATAATCATGTGATTCTTGTCTTTAAGCCTATTGATGTGATGAATTTTGTTGATGATATCCATATGTTGAAAGAACCTTGCGGCCCTGGCATGAACTCCACTTGATCAATATGTATTTAATATTTTATATGTAATTTGCCAGTATTTTATTGAGAATCTTTTCTCTATGTTCATCAAGAATATTTGTGTAAAGTTTTCTTTCCTTAATATGTCTTTGTCTGATTTTAAAATCAGGGTGATAAGAACTACATAGAATGTGTTTGGAGGAGTTTCCTTCTATTTTGTGGAATAATTTAAGGAGGATTGGTATAAATTTTTAAAAGTCTGGTGTTACCTGAGAATCCATATCTGGTGCTGGGATTTTCTTAGTTGTTAGTCTTTTTATGGTGTCTTCATTTTCATTACTTGAAATTGATCTGTTCACAAGTTCTGTGTCCTCCGGGTTTAATTAGTGCATGTCATATGTCTTCAGCAATTTGTCGATGTATTCAAGATTTTCTATCTCATTGGATTATAAATTCTCAAAATAGGTTTTGATTATCCTCTGTATTTCAGTAGTACCTGTAGTGATATTTCCATTTTCATCACACAGATTTTAATAAATAAATCTCTCTTTTGATTAGCTTAGCAAAGGGTTTATCCATTGTATTTATTTTTTCAGAGAGCCAACTTTTTGATTATTTGATTCTTAAATTTTTTAAAAAAATCTCAATTTCATTGATTTTGCCTCTGATTTTAACCATTTCCTGTGTTATGCTGATTTCCATGCTGATTTGTTGGTTTTGTATTAGGGCCATAAGATGTAATGTTAGATTATTTGTTTGGTGTCTTTCATTTCTTTGCTTTTGCTTTTCTTTTCAATGTATGAAGTTTTTTTCATGTATTGAAAGTTCAATATTAGGAACTTTCTTGTCAAAACTGACTTCATAGTGTCCCAGAGATTGTGATGTTTTGCATCACTGTTCTCTTTTGCCTTTATGTAATTTTTATATCACCCTTAATTTCTTCTGCTCTCCAGTCACTGGTGAGTTTTTCATTCACTGGTGAGCTTTTTAATCTCCAGGTATTTGGGTACGTTTTATTTATCTTAGCCCTGATTCCTGTTTTTCTTTTCCATTTGATCAGATAGAATGCGAGGTATTATCTGATGTTTGTTTTTTTTAATTTGCTAAAAGTTTATTTGTGTCCTAAAATATAGTCTATTTTAGAAAATTTTATAGATATTGCTAAGAAATTATATTCAGTCATTGATGGATGAAATATTATACATATATTAATATCAGTATATATAAAGTCACTTATTGTACATTTAGTTCTGTACGCTATTTTTTGTTTGAATACTCTGTCTAGTGATGAAAGATGATCATTAAAGTTATTGAGTATTATTGTCTCGTAGTCTTCTTGATTCTTGATATCCAGAAGGGTTTGTTTGATATTTGTAGATGCTCCATTTTGGGGTACATAAATAGTTAAAACTGTTAACTCTTGTTACTTTATGACTCCCTTAAGCATTATGAAATGACCTTCTTTGTTTCTTTTGATTAACTTTGACTCTAATTCCACTTTATTAGATAAGTGTCTAGAAATACCTAATTGATTATTGATCCATGTGAATGGTAAGTTTTTTACCATCTATTTAGATTCAGTCTCTGTATGCCTTTACCTGTGAGGTAAAGAAACAGCATTTTGCTGGGTCTAGTTTTTTAATCCAGTCTGTCTTTTTTTTTTTTTTTGAACCAGGAATTGAACTCAGGGACACTTGGCCACTGAGCCACATCCCCAGCCCTATTTTGTATTTTATTTAGAGACAGGGTCTCACTGAGTTGCTTAGGGCCTCGCTAAATTGCTGAGGCTGGCTTTGAACTTGAGATCCTCCTGACTCAGCCTCCTGAGTTGCTTGGATTACAGGCAGGCGCCACCACGCCCGGCCCAATCTATGTCTTTTGATTGATGAGCTGAGTTCATTAAAGCACAGAATTAGTATTGAGAGATGAATTTTACTTCCTCTTGTTTTGATTTGTTTCTAGTTTTAAAGTTGAATTTGATTTTTCTTTGATTCTCCTAATGTAGTTTCATCTTCTAATGGTTTTCATGTTTTCTCCATCTCTTCTTCATGAATTATTTTATTGAATATATTTCCTAGTTCCAACCTTACAGTTATGAATTCTTTTAATTTTTGTTTATCATGAAAGGTTTTTATTTTATCGTCAAATATGAAACAGTTTTCCTGGTTTTGGAATCTTGGAGAGAATTCATTGTCCTTTAGGGTTTTGTGCACATTATTTCAAGCCCTCCTAGTTTTTAGCATTTGGTTTGAAAAATCAACTGAAATCTACATTTGTTTACTTCTAAATATGACCATTTTTGTCTAGCTGCTTTTCAAATTCTGCCCTTTTCCTGTAAGTTAGTCAGTTTTATAATAATGTCCTCTAATGGTCAATTTGAATTGTCAATTTGACTGGATTAAGATATGCCAATAATTAAGAGGCCTCTGGGTGTGTCAATGAGGGCATGTCTAGGAATGTTTGGAATGTGGGATAGTAAACTGAAGTGAAGCCCCTCCCTACACATGGGTGGCACTGCCTAATAAGATGAAATAAAGCTGGAAGTATAAGGAAACAGATGCAGATTCAAGCTCAGCTGCTCTTGAAAGGGTTCTTGATCAATGCCTCAATCATCTGAGGATATCTGACTCTTACTTCTTCATTCTTCCAAAGTGGACTCTGCCAGTGATTCTCCATGTAGTTTTCAGAAACCTTGGTCTTGGACTAGGGTAGCACTGTTGATCTCTCTTGTTCTGGGGCTTCTGCATCTTGGACTGTACAGTTGCTGGTTCTTCCAGCTCTCAAGTTGTGGACAGTCCATTGTGGACTATCCAACTTCTAGTCATGTAAGCCAATCTAACAAATCCCCTTTTATAATCATACTTCCTGTTGATTCTGTTCATCTAGAGAACCCTGATGAATACATGTCCCTTGGAATGCATTTGTTGCAATTTTGTATATTTGGAGTCCTGTATGACTCCTGTATTTGATTTTCTAGTTCATTTTTAAGATTTGGAAATTTCTCCATTGTTATTTTATTGACAGTACTGTGCATTTCTTTAATTTGTACCTCAGAGTCCCTATAAATCCTAGTTTTGACCTTGTAATATAATCCCATATTTCATAAAAATCTGTTCGTGGTCTCTTAACATCTTTTATCCATGATCAAGTTAAGTTTTAAGATATGTATATTGCCTTTGTTGACTGAAAAACTCTCTCAAATGATCTGGTCTATTGGTAATGCTTTCCACTGAGGTTTTAATTTGTTTTATTGATTCTTCCATTTCAAGAATTACCAACTGAGGTTGAGGCTGGGGCTCAGTTGTAGAACACTTGCCTTGCCTGCATGAGGCACTGGGTTTGATCCCAAGCACCATATTAAAAAGAAAAGAATTACCAGTTGATTTTTCTTCAAAATCTCTGTCTCCATATTGAAGTTATCTTTCATTTCTTGTATTTTCTCTGAGATTTCACTCCTTCCATCATATTTTACCTCTTAGATCATCTTATCTCTGTACTTTCTAAATTGCTAACCTGACATTTTGTGCACTGCAGTGTCATGGAGTCTATTGTTGAATCATACTGTTTTGTTTAGGATGTTTTCTTCCATTGCTTTCTCGTATTGTTTATATGTCTACCCACTTATTCAATTGGATCTGAAGAAGTAGGGCTTCTACTCTACAGTAATCTTTTAGGCATCCTGTAGGTTTAGGGTGCCTCACAGATTGGGGGAGGCAAATAACAGTTAAAACTTATTCATGTAGCATATAGGATTAAATTAAGTACTTATTTCCTATTATGACATCTCTAATGTTGGTTGACACAGTAAACAGAAATGGTAGGATGAGCAATTTCTATCAGTAAAGACATTAGGTAATCATGAATTATATCTGTCATAAAACCAAGCAATAGCTATTTTCTTTGACTTCCTATGTATTAATTTTTGCTATAGCTTAGTGGTGTGGTCTGACATTTTATAAACTAACCAACA
>JAJEJO010059600.1:0-19714 GCA_020662805.1 Glaucomys volans | reverse complement strand
ATCAAGACATTTCCACCTCATAATACTGAAAATTTTTGCATGTTTCCCAAGGCATCCAACTTATTTCTAAATGTTGTCTTCCATATTATGTTGAAGTTGAAGGGAAATAGTGAATATGAATTACTTAGTACCTAATAAGTGCTCTAGTATCATTGAATATTAACTTTTTTACTTTATCAATATTAATTGTGGGTCTAAGGCATTCAAGTTCCCACCTAAACTAGTGACAATAATATGTTTGACCAACATTTATATTTTGAGTGACAAAAAGAGATACCCACCTAATTGCTCTGTTATTTACGTGAGTTCATACATCTTACCAGTCTAATCCTAAGGAAACAAGCAACTTGACCCTCTGCCATTCATTACAATGTATCATATTAAGATATACTTTCCAAAAAATTCTACTAATGTAGTTTTTCCATTGAATCTGTATTGAATAATATTATCTAGTGTTTCTGAATGTTAACAACTGATTCTATTAGTAATTTGTTTTTTTCACAAAATAGCATAATTTAGAGAAGAGGCTGTTCTCAGTAGTTTCAAACTACACTATATATTAGCTGTCCAAATATAACTAGTGCTTTGTGTATGCTTTCTTTTTTTCTCCTTGCCTTAAAAATTCTTATTTGCTTATTTGAGCTGGGGAGTTATGAAACTGGATATCTCTATCTCATTGTCTATAACTTCAGATAGAGTTAAAATGATAAGTTCAAATAGTTACATATAAAAAGACTCATGTTGGGATAAAATAAATATGTATAATATGCTGATGGTTTTATTGACCTCTGTGCTGAAACAGTCTGACATGAACACCTACCACCAGCAAAAAGAGAGGCCCTTAAATTGTGAAATGAAAATACTGGAAAAAATATCATGCTGAATATTTATCTCAGGGAAGTGTTGATTGCTTTTGCTAAGCAGCAGCTCCTGGTAGTTCTTATCCAAGATGCCACATGCATTCTGCAATTAGCCTCAATGAGGCTCCACATAGTTCTGATTTTTTTCTGGGTTAATTACTGCCTAAAGGAGTTATCTAGTCTACATGCCCCTAAGCCTAGGAGCAAATGTTTTTGGAGATAAATATTTATGGAATTATAATTATAACATAGAACCTTGGTAAATTGTTAGACAATTGAGTCAATGTCATTGTTAAAAAAGTCTTAGTGGGTTTGAATCATATCCATAATGAATATTCTGAATTTTATGTGAGTTCATTCATAAATCTGGTGTGCCCAGTACTTTTAGAAATAGGACCCACCAGCAGGTGGCATTCTGAGGCAAAAATTCACTGAGTGCCATCAGACAGGGTCAATCATTATTGCCTTTTTAAAATCTATCCTGATCCATTAATCCTTTAAATGATAATTAATGGCAATGGCATCTTGGTTGTGTCTACTCAATCATACCAAAGTGAATTTAAAATTTCAAACTTAAAGGGAAGACTCTGTGATCCAGATTATCAAAGCTCATGTCAAAGCTCTGCCCAGATTACATCTCTTTCATTAAGAGCATATTTGTTATTTTGAAATGGATGTCTAACAGAGACCTAGAGCTCATACCATATTTTCAACAAGAAAAGAAAGAAAGAAAGAAAGAAAGAAAAAAGAAAATCACAGCCCTTTTCTTGCCACCTGTAGTTCTTTAACAGTGACTGTTTATCAGAATATATCTTTCTTCCTCCTTCCAACTCATTTATATTCAAATAAATAACAACAGAACACCAAATCATAAAAGCTCTCAGTAGTGGAAAAGGAAAGACAACACATATACTCTCTTTTAGAAATAAAACCATACTTCTCCAGCACAAAAGGATGAAGCTTACCAGGAGGAGTTGTCTATTTCTAAATGGCTTTGTAAACTTAGACTGTCAATAAAAGAAAAAAAAAATCCTACCAACTCAACAAATAAGAAAGATGTCACATCCAGACAACATCTAAAAATCTAAGCGACGACCTAGAGAGAAAGGGCTAATAAGTAAAAGTTTAATTTCATATTTCAGGGAGAAAACAATCTCTACTGGAAAAATTAATATGAAAGAATCGTCATAGCTACTTACATTGAGGGTAAAATACGCAGGCTTGTCCCTCCTCTAGATGACTGGGATCCGGTGCAGAGTCGCGGGAATCTGGCTCCCCATGGGTGGTAGCTGAGGAGGTGCTGCTCTCCGTGGTGCTGAAGTATAAAGCTGGTCAAGAGAGTGGAGTTGCGATAACGTGAAGGCGCGCTCCGCTTTTCTTTGTGCTACAATGATAAAAACTCGCCTTTCGTCTTTCGTGGCAGACCCGCCTTCCCGTCCTTTTCCTAATCTGGGGGAAATTTCCCAGAGAACATGAAGGAGAAGCATCCGTGTGTGAGACTGGCATGCAGCGTGATGATGGGTTGATATAGTCCCCACCCCCTCTTCTAGGCATAGCTTTGAAAGGGAGAGAGCAACTCTGTTTTTCTACCATAGTCCCTCAGAATTCCTACCTGCCCCCTCTGTCCCGAATAGTGCATAACACACACACACACACACACACACACGCACACACACGCACACACACACTCACACACACACACACACACACACACACACCTCGGTTATATAAGGGAGCATGATTTGGCTCCTGAAGCAGAATGTTCATCAGTTTAAACAAATGAGACATGGGGAATAAACTGGCTTCCTACCTGTTGGGTCTGCATGTATTTACAGAGGGAGAGAGTTGAGAAGAAAGCTAAAACCAAAGGATTCTGAAGAGTGACAAGAGTAGTTTCCTTTAGTAAACCTTAAGGCCACACCCCACTTTATTTTCTGAGTGATGCATCTTTTAATGCATAACCTTAATCTTTGTCTAGGAAGAGGTTAGTGACATAGATCAGGTCTGATGATAGTAAAAAGTCTTTAAATGATTAGCTTTCATTTGTAACTTTTCATCTTTTGAAAGGAAATTCCTAATGCAAAAATTCATTTCCCCAGTTGTCTCCATTCTTACCAATTGTTGTTACCAAATAGTCTATGATTCTTAAACACTAAGGTATTTTGGTGACATCATTGAAGAGAACAACCTCAATTGAAATATTATCTGTGTAAGAAAAACTGTGATCATTTCCAGGTTCTATCTAGGTTGCTGAATAATAAATCACAATGCTTATTCTTTGAAACCAATTCATGGATTAATAACTGGCACTCTGTAGACTGTCTCTCTGTGCAAATGCAATACTTAAGATTAAGGAGGTGGCTTACAGTGTATTTTGCACAGTTCCGTTCTAGTTTTATATGCAAATCAGATTGCATTGGTTCATTAATATGTTACTAGCATTTTTTTCTGGGAATACCCTGGTATATGGGGAAAGACCCTTGGAGTTTGATTTACTTATTTGTGTGACCTTGGACCTTGGTTCAGTTAATCACTGAACTTTAGTCCCTTGATATGTAAACAGTGGATAACAATAGGGTTAATAATGCATTTTACCAATTGTTATGGTAATGAATTAAAATAAAAATACAATGCAACAAAGTTCACATTTAAGACATGCTTGATACATTTGGATATCCTTCCTTCCCTCCTTGCTCAAGAGAAGTTAAGTAACTTACTCAATTCTCCAAAAAGACTGAGAGCAAATTAATTTTATTCCATAAGCCTCCACACAAACTTTCCAGTATTAATGATTGTGCTTTGTTGAATAAAACACCATTTTAAAAAGACGTTTCTTAGAATTAAGACTTTTATTCAAAAATTTTATAGACTTGAAGGATAAAGGAATTTTTATTTTTTATAGAATCAGAAACAGGTTTAACTCATTTAAATAAAATGCTAATAAATTAATAGCTCTATAGTATTAAACTGAAGTGCAGACCAAAATATAGTATGGGAAGCCAACAGAAGTGTTTTACCCATCGACTAAGTTAGAAGATTAGCTCTGACACTGATAATATGCTTTTGATTGGGATCCTCATCATCATGATTAGTGAATCAGTATAGAATGAGATATTCTTAATTACAAAATACTTTCTCAAGAACACTGGATTGTGGCTTTTAGTTGATAATAATGGAGATGATATATTATGTTTTTAGTAAATATCCAAGAGCATATTTTCATCAGTTTCTGACATAAACTATGTCCTTGTTTCCACTCAAGATAATGTTATTTAAAAAATCAAACCACATTTTAAAAAATATTCTATTGATAATACAGTAGTCACCTCTGTGTGTGTGTGTGTATGTGTATGTGTGTGTGTGTGTGTGTGTATGTGTGAGATACAGAGAGAGAGAGAGAGAGAGAGAGAGAGAATGAATAGAGAGACAGAGACAGGGAGATAGAAAGTGAGTGAGCTCTCTGGAAAGCAGTGTGGAGATTCCTTAGAAAACTTGGAATGGATCCACCATTTGACCCTGCTATCCCACTCCTTGGCCTATACCCAAAGGACTTAAAATCAGATTGCTACAGTGATGCAGCCACATCAGTGTTCATAGCTGCTCAATTCACAATAGCTAGATTATGGAATCAACCTAGATGCCCTTCAGTAGATGAATGGATAAAGAAACTGTGGTATATATACACAATGGAATATTACTCAGCCATAAAGAAGAATAAAATTATGGCATTTGTAGGTAAATGGATGATGTTGGAAACTGTTACGCTAAGTGAGATCAGCCAATCCCAAAAATCTAAAAGCCGAATGGTCTCACTGATAAATGAATGATGATGCATAATGCGGGGGGGAAAGGTGGCAAGAATGGAGGAAAGATAGCTAGCATAGAGGGAAGGGAGGGGTGGGGGAGGATGGGGGTAAAATTAATAACAGAGTGTGTGACAGATACCATTGCCCTGTGTACATGCATGAACACACAGATGGTGTGACTCTACTTTGTGTACAACCAGTGAAACAATAGCTGTACTCCATTTGTGTTCAATGAATCAATAAGTAAATAAAAAAAGAAAAAAAAAAAGAAAGTGAGTGAGCTAATTATTTTATAGGTGTATCAATTAATTGAGAAAAGGTCAGAATCAGGCCAGACAGCTCTTCAAAAATGATAGGAAAGATGACATTTTGTGAAGGATCCAGTCCTCAAGGTCCTCATTATTTGAGTGCTTTACCACTTCCAGAAGATGTCATTACACAGACATTTGGCTCAGTAGGCAAATACTTACAATCTGAAAAATATTATATGCCTATCAAAGTAACATTTTAAATATGTAAAACACTGAAGTAAT
Organism: Glaucomys volans; assembly: GCA_020662805.1. Taxonomy (NCBI): domain Eukaryota; kingdom Metazoa; phylum Chordata; class Mammalia; order Rodentia; family Sciuridae; genus Glaucomys; species Glaucomys volans. Next base: position 14,515 of record JAJEJO010059600.1, on the reverse strand, counting down.
TAGATCTTCATTATTAACAATGAGAGTTCAGAAGACTCTTAGCTCTTAGATTAGAAGATGTCTATGATATCTGCATAAGACTTGAAGCTTTGCTTTCTTACACTCTGCCCTGGGAATAGGCCCACAGCAGAGTTTAGTGGTTAAGAGTGCGTAAGACTTTGAGTCAAACTTTTTAATTTTAACTCAAATCTTTCATTTCCTATGTGCATCACTCAGTTTTATCACCTATAAAATGAAGGCTGAAACAGACCCTTGCTTGTAGAGTTATAGTAAGGATAAAATGAGACAACTCACATAAAGAACTTAGAAGAGTGCCTGACACATAGAGCTCAGCATATGTTGCTTTCACTATTGCTTAACAGCTTGCTCTATGACTGAAGAGTGAACATACTATTGATCAGTGGTTCTCAGACTTTCTGTGCTCATTAATAACCTACTAGCCTGATAAAAATATAAAAATACAAATTCTTGGCAATACTTCCCCTGAGAATTTGCCTTTTTCTCCCAAGAACCTTGAGTGATTCTGAAACAGGTAACTCATAAATCACCCTTTAAGGAAATACTACTATTTATTTAAAGACTAGAGTGTTTAAGAAACTACAATTATGAGTCTGAATCCATTGGGACACTCTTTTCCCCCATCTCAGATGTTCTTTAATAGTTCTTTTTTTTTTTTTGAAACTGGGGATTGAACTCAGGGGCACTCGGCCACTGAGCCACATCCCCAGTCCTATTTTGTATTTTATTTAGAGACAGGCTCTCACTGAGTTGCTTAGCGCCTTGCCCATGCTGAGGCTGGCTTTGAACCCACGATCCTCCTGCCTCAGCCTCCCGAGTCACTGGGATTACAGGTGTGCATCACCATGACCGGCCTTTAATAGTTGTTTAATTTGTTTGGTTACTAGGCAGATCTGGATCTTTCTTCTACATAGAATTATATTCAACAGATTTATTAGACTTTTGATTTAAGAACTGATTATAAAAAAGTTTTCAGAGGAAAAAAAAAGTCTAGTTGAAATGAGTAGAAGCCATTATGTTGAACCCATTTTCAAAAAGAATATGAGGGCCTGGTGCAGTGGCACACACCTGTAATCCTAGCTACTTTAAAGACTGAGGCAGGAGAATTGCAAGTTTGAGGCCAGTCTCAGCAAGTTAATGAGACCCTTATCACTTAGTGGGAACCTGTCTCAAGATAAAAAATTAAGGGCTGGGGATCTAGCTCAATTGGTAGAGTGTTTGCCTCACAAACAGAAGTCCCTGGGTTCAATCCCCAGTACTGCAAAAAAAAAAAAAAAAAAAAAAAAATTAAAGAGACTGGGTATGTAACTCAGTGGTAAAGCACCCCTAGGTTCAATCCTCAGTGCCTGCCCTCAAAAGCATAGAGGATCTCTCTTATCATCTTGTTTAATAGTCACATCATTGACTGAAAATAGCACTATGACTTAAAGTGATAAGAATGATATTATTTTAATTCTATTAATATTTATGTTTTATGAAAAATTGCTGATCTTCTAGTTTAGGCTATATGTTGTGGTTTTCAAAGGTTGTGCTTTTATAGGATTTGTATGAGCTACAATTGACCCACAACCTATTAAAGTTTCTTTAAAAAGAAAACAGAAACTAATATGAAATATTTATGTCCATTCTTGAAAAGATGCTTAAGATGCTGACAGGAAGATCCCCTTCAATGAAAGACTTCTGCAGAGATAGTAGTCATTTGATAGCCTCCGCTGTCATATCCTGCAGAGTATGCTTCAACTACAAAGAGCTACCTTATCTCAGATCATACCCTTTCTGGGGTAGACTACATTTTGTGGATAAGCAAGTGGGAGGGTACAAGTCATTTTAAGCACACTCTTATGAGCAATATTCATCCTAGGGCTTCCTGTTATATTGGTCAAATTATCATAGTTTGATTTCTTCTTCTGCTCAATCCTGCTTCTTTCCTCTTTCTTTAATAAATGTTCATCCCTAATAAATATCTTTTACCTACATCTCCATATTAACATCTACTTCCAGAGAATATAATCTGAATTAATGGATACAAGGAATGAATTGAGAGAGTAGATGGATTTTGGAGCTAGATTGCCACCATCCAGTTGGCAATGAGGACCACAGATGACTTGTCAAAGGTGATGGTCCAGTGGTTAAATTTTCACTTGTGATTTGGGAGGTTGCACTAGTGGAAGAGAATGTATTATTAAGTGTGATGCATCATACATTTAAAACATAGAAGAAATAATAATGGGAAGCATATGGTATTATCCAGATGTAAAAGTCAGAGGATATCTTGATTGCAGGTGATGACATTCTTACTGACTCTAATGGAGGAGTAGAGAAAGTCAGTGACTAAATGTCACAGCTGACTAAATGCCCAACTACAGTAGGTCTCCCATGCCAAGGTTAGCATCCTGGACTCGAATGGGATGAGAACTGTTATGGTTTAAATCCAGGAATGTCCCCCGCAAAGCTCATGTGTTAAACAATTCAGCAATGTTCAGAGGTGAAAAGACTGGATTATGAGAGCTGTAACCTCATCAGTGGGCTAATCCATTTGATGAAATAATGATTTGAATGGACTACTCAGTGGAAACTCTAGGCTTGTGGGGTGTGGCTGGAGGAATCAAGTCACAGGGCCTGTGGTCTTGGATTATATCTGTACCTAGTCCCTTTTTTCTCTCAGCTTCCCATCTGCCATGAGGCTTCTGCAATACTGTCAGTCAACTGAGGACTGAGACTTCTGAAATCATGAGCCAAAATAAATCTTACCTCCTTTAAGTTGTTTTTTTTTTTTTCCCAGATATTTTGGTCATAGTGATGAAAAGCTGACTAAACACAATATCTGCATACATGTTCTGAGGACTTTGACATTACATATACCTCTGAACATTCAAAGCAGGTCATTGCTTATTAAAAGCAAGCACCTATCAACTATACTAGAAGAAATTATGTAGACTTCATTCCCATGGGGTAACACATGCCTGACTTGGACCTATATCACCTTCCCTCCTGTCCCAAAGGCCTATTCTTATGGTTAAGTTGTACACAGGGTCTAAGGTGACATTGATACCCACAGATGCGTACTATAGTAAAGGATGTTATGAGCCTGATTAAGGCAGAAAAAGGAGAATTCTCAAAGATGTCACAAGAACTATTCAACAGGTACTGGAATGAACTAGGCAGTATGTGTGGACTGGATTCTGAGGGTGCTTGATCAAGAAGGCCTAAAATAAAAATTGGATGGTGAAGAGTTTATTGCCTTTGAAATGTTATCTTGAATTATGGTATTTAGTAACTTGGCAAGGATCCCAGGGGATGATATGAATTCACTATTAGAATGGTCCCCGGAAACAAGAAAAAAAGCAATGGCCCACATTACACAAAATTGAAGTGACACAGTCTCCATGGTAGAAGGTAGAGAAGGTAATAAAAAGCTTATACATGTGGAGATGCTGGAATCAATATAGATGGTTTGGTTAGAAGGCCCATGAGGTGACTGTGTTCATGGGGTTAAAGAATATATCATTTACAGAAAGCATAAGAAATGCACTGGTTAGAGGTGCACCACATTATTTAAAGTTTTTGTAATAGTTCTTCTCTGTAGGCCAGGCCTGACAGTAGAACTTGGCTTACTGATAGCAATATGCATGCTAAAACCTTGAAATAATAGAGACTGGTAGCTTAATAACTTAAGCCTCCTAAAGCAGCTGTTGGAATTAATGTAATGACAGCAAGATTGGAGGGGCAGTCAAAGGGGCACAGCCCACAGAATTATAGAACTGGTTAATAGAACACAGTTTTCATAGGGACAAAAGAGTTATACTGTTGTCTAAGATACTATTAAGTTTCCTGCATGAGGGGGGCACTGGCATGCTGAGAATAGTTACTACCATAAAATGTCATGAATCCAGATTATAAATGCATATTACTAAATGAAAAAGCCAAATCAAAAAGGGTATACATACTGTATAATTCCAACTATATGGCATCTAGAATAGGTTTGTCTATGAAGACAATAAAGTCAAAGTTGGGGGAGGGAGGAATTAATAGGTAGAAGACACAGGATTCTTAGGGCAGTAAAACTATTCTGTGTGATACTGTAATTGAGGAAAGATACATGTCATTATTCATTGTCAAAACCGATAATGTGTATAACATCAAATGTAAACCCTAATGTAAACTATGAACTTCAGGTGATAATGGTGTGTCAATGTAGGCTTATTGATTATAATAAATGTTACACTCTACTGTGTGATGCTGATAATGAGGGAGACAGAATGTGTGCAGGCAGTGGATATATGGAGACTCTCTGTACTTTCCACTCAATTTGCCTATGAACCAAAAACTTCCCTAAAAAATAAAGTATATTTTTAAAAACTGTCATGATACCTTGACCATTTTCTGGGTCTGATTCAGATTTCAGACCAGATACTAATTGAAGAGGTGGGTCAATTCCCAAGAGAAAGAACCCTAGGATCTTTACATAGTTGCGATTTCTTCAGTCCTTACTTGATTAAATTACTTGAGTAATATTGTACTGAGGAAAAGAGACAGGGGAATGTCCAGGAATTGTGGGCTCTTTCAGACCCAGAGCTTGAGCTGTCATTAAAATTCAGAGGCCCGAAGCCTCATCATGGCCCTCTTGTTAAAATGGCGGCAAATGGAGACCAAGTGACAAATGAAGTTCAGGCAAACAATGAGAGTAGAGGAGGTCTACTGAGCGATGAACCCATAGGATCATCATTTTCTTGGTCACAGCATGAGTGAGTTTTGCATTCTTGGCATTTGGTGCAACCTCCACATTTAGTTCATTCATGTGGTAAAAGCTATTACAGCAAGGAAATCCAAGGAAGACTCTGAACCCTGCTCTCACCAGCCAAGATGGGAAGTAAAAAAATAGTAATAGCATCCAAGAGAAACAAAGTGGTAGCAAGCAACAAATTCATGCATCATTATTCATTCATTCATGATTTAAGGATTCAAAGAACACAGAGGTATAGTATCTGAGATACCCCCATTTAATTGATTGGTCTAGCACCTGTGAAAGGCTATGGCCCTAGGATGATAACTGCAGATTACTACAAGTTCAAGTTCTGATTACAGCCACTGTGCTGGATGTGGTATCTTTGTTTTAGAGAATTAATGGATACTTGATATATTGTCATTGTTTTGGAGAATATATTGTTTATCCCACATTATAAAAGAGAACTAGATATTATTCATATTCATGTGGAATCAACAACAGCACATTTTTATGGTTTTGCTCAAGGGCTTATGTTAACTGTCCTGCCCTCTGTCATAATAGAGTACAAAGAGATTTGGTCTGTCTGAGCACACTGCAGGACATCATATTGATTTATTATGTTGATGATATTATGTTGATTGGGCCAGATTAGCAAATAGTGGTCAGCATGCTGGAGATTTTAGTAAGTCACTTGTATTTCAGAGGGTAGGGAATCAAACCTTCCATAGAGAAACAAGTGTGAATTTACCATATCTAAAATTTTAGGAGTCCAGAAATCAAGAGCATGCTGGTATATCCCCATCCAAAATAAAAGACAGATTATTTGGTCTTACAATCTCCTACTCAAAGAAAGAAACACAAAGACTAGTTGTCCTCTTTGAGTTCAGAAGGCATCAAATTCTGCATCTAGGGATTTTGCTGTAGCCCATATCATCCAGGAAGCATGAAAGGTAGACTAGAGCTCAGAGCAGGAAAAGACTTTTAAGCAGAACCAGGTTGTGGTTCAAGCAGCCTTGATGTTGAGATCACAGTCTGGCAAACCAAAAAAGTATTTGAAGTTATCCATGGTAGATAAAGATGTCATGTACAGCTTGAGTCAAGTCCTGGTGAAAGAATCAGAGTTTGGGCCTATACAGCTTGACCCCATGTCATTTGCAGTGAAGAATTGTATACCTTTTGAGAAATAGCTTCTGTCATGCTACTGGATGCTAGTAAAGATGAATCACCTGACCATGAGAAAGCAAGTGACCATATATCTAGAAGTCTCCATTATGATGGAGACTGTTAGATCCACTAAGTTATGAGGACAGAGGGTCTGGGAATAATTATTGTGAAATGGAAATGCTATATCTAGGACTGAGTGCTAGGAGGATCGGGGAACATGAACAAGTGGCTTGAGCATGAACAAATTGGTTTCAATTCCCATGGCACCTACTGCAGTAGCATGTGTCCCTTCCTTGGCTCATACCTATTACTATATGGAGAATATAAAATACCAGGTGAAAGAAGATGGAAAAAGCTGAGTTTGGCTTAGTATTTGGGTACAAGTAAAAAGTAGATGGCAGCTACACTAAAATTTCATTCAGGGATAGTTTTGAAAGACAAGGGAAATGTGCCCAGTGCTCAGAGGTGGACCTTCGTTTTGCATGGAAAGAGAATTAACCTGAAATTAAATGTGCACAAACTAATGGATAGTGATGAATGGCTTGTCTAGCTGATCAAGAGCCTGGAGGGAGAAATAGTGGAAGTTTGGTAACACTGAAGTGAGGCATAGGCATGTGACTAGACATATGGGAATGGATATTAATTGAGTATTAATTGTGAAGACTTTCATATGTCAACATCCATCAGATAGCATATACCATGGAAGTAATACTAAACAATTAAGTAGACAATGTGACCTATCCAGCTGACATTGACTAGCCTGTCATCAGTCACACCAGGGCTGATATATAGTGCAAACATAAATGATGGCAGCAACAATGAATGATTTGCGCAACTCCAATGACCTGGATTCCCGCATACCAAGACTTTTCTAACTATGGTCACTGTTGAACATCCAATATATCAGCAACAGAGATCAATGTTAACACCGTTACTGAAGAAGACCAACCAGCCTCTAGGTGGCAGGTTAACTACATTGGGTTCATTTCATCTTGAAAGGGTTCATGGCTTATTCTCACATGTTTCCTGGGAATGTACATTTGTTTTTCCTCCCTACATGATCTCAATCAACACTTCTATCTGAGAGCTTATACAGAAGTTTTTGACTTACTGGAATGAAATCCTGCATAATATTGCATCAGACTAAGGGACCCACTTTATAACAAAGAGGTTCATGAGTGGTCCTATGACCATGGGGTCCACTGGTCATATCTCTACTGCTGCACTAAGAAACTGCTAGTCTGATAGAACTTTGTAGGCTAAGAAGCATTACTCTACACAGATGGGGTACTATTCTCTAGAATTGAGTATATGTATCACATCAATGACTTTTATAGAGTGCTGTGTCCCCTGTAGGAAGAATACACAAGAAATCAAGGGATGGGAACAGTAGTGGCCCCACTTGCATCACTCTCAGTTGCCCACTTTCCTTTGTCATAATTACCTGTTCTGCTGGGTTAGAGATTCTAGTCTTCAAATGGGGGACACTTTCATCAAAGGGAAATAGAAAGAGACCCATTGAATCATAAGCTTGTCACTTAGGCACCTTGACCTCCTGTGTCCAGGGACAAAAGGCAAGAAGAGGGTCATGGCAGGGTAGTTGACTGTGACTCTTAAGAGGAGGCTGTGCTGCTGTTGCATGATAGAGCCAAGGAGGACTGTGTGTGGAATTCAGCCAATCCACTTGGGCCCATCTTAGCACTCCTTTTCCCAATTGTGACTCTAAATTGACTAATACCATGACTCTAGCCAAAGAACTTGTTGACGAGTGGCTCAGATCCTTAGGGATGAAGATCTAGGTCACATTAACAAGTAAGCAGCCAGGCCAGCAGAAGAGGCAGTGGAGGGCTAGTGGATTCTAAAATGCATAATGAAGGAAGGAGAAAATATCAGTTGGAACTCTAAAGCCTGAGATCTACTTTTGCTTTAGGCACTATAATTTATTCCACTAATATCTGTCTTCTAAGTTTCCCTTCAGAACGAGAGGCACACTAGACATCTGAAGGAAATGGTCTTCCATTCCACATGCAGTTTTGGTCTAAGCGCAAGAGGGGTAGAGTATGGAAGACACAGCAATGTGCCAACTGGCTTCTCCCTCCAGAAAAATCTTGCTGCCCACTGAAAGGTAATACCAGCAGATAGCTCCACACCCCAGCTACTTTAAAGTCTGCTTAACCTAGACACTCTCCTTGCCTGAGGTCAGATCCCTGTGGGGGCAGCCTTTGTCCGATGACTGAGTGAAAGATGTGTATGCCAGGCATTTGGGCTTGACACAGGACATCTTAATGGCCAAGAGCTACTACAGAGTGCCTTGCTAAATTGGCAATGTGAGGGTAAGGCCTGCATTCTCCTTCTTCCTCCTTCTTCTCTTCATCAGTGTTGATTAGAGATAAACATCTTGTACTCCAATCTCTATTTCTATTTCTAGATTACTCAGTCTGCAACAGATGGCACATAGGAATATATATAACAAAGTAAAAATAGGTGAAAAAGAATAGGGCAATAGTAAAGATAGGGACATAAAACTGGTGCAAGCCAACATATATCTTCCTGAATCCTACCCACTACTATGGTCAGGTTCCAAATTTTCTGAAAGACAGAGTAGAATGAAAACAAGCCATATAATCAATGGAAATCATGTGACCAGGTGAAGGACAACAATTCCTCATCCTAAGAGCAGAAGAAAAAGTTTCTGAGAAAGGACACTGTGTAATGAAATGAACAACCTTAACAATTACAATTATGCTGCGTGGTTAACTAGATGGCTCACTGCCATTTGTTACATTTATTTGAAATGGAATTACAATCAATCACATTATTTCAAGCAGGTTTATTGTTTGTCACTCACATTCCTTAGGCTCTGGATCAGTGGGTAAGTATTAGTCATTGGAACCCATTATCCAAGGGTGCTTGGTTAAAATGGCTTTATTGGAAATGGTATATGCAGAACAATGACTAATGCTGTCCACACATATTATCATTTATTTCATACTCCTATACACCAAGATGTGTTTGCTCGAGCTGACACATTTCCCATTTTCACTTGCCTTCCCTAAAATGGTGATAGATACTAACTAGTCAGTGCAGAGGAGGACAGCAACAAGGAGAAGGAGAAATGGGATGTTTAATGCCCTGAAGAATCCTACAACTAGAGAATTCTTTTTTGAATAGCTGATTGTGATTTATCAAGGTATTTTATTTTGAGCAAGGAGAATGAGCAGATATGTTGCTCTTTTCCCTACAAGAACATAATCTTATTTCATTGGACTAATTATGGGAATCAACCATAATTAAGCCATTCCTTAAAAATAATCAAGCTATTTGTTTTATATCTTTTCTATGAACTAACAGACTTTCAAAAGTGACTATCTTTGGATTTTGTTAGATTAAGATATATGAATAATCTGATAGATTTCTTATGGTATAAAATAGCATGTTAGATTTATTAAAAGTTTGTATTTCCTATCCCTGAAAACATTGCATTAAAACATAGCACTTAGAAAAGTATAAATGATAAAAGAGAAACTTTTGCTTCCTTCTTCAAAGTTTCTAAACTCCTGCCTTCATTGCATATAATTCATCATTTTTTCATTTATTTTTCATTCAAATTTACTTAATTTTTAATAAATACAATTTAAATATTTTTATTAACATGTTTTCAGTTTGATATTAGATTCAGTCTTTTGGATGCTTCTGTTTTTTGGAAGACAAATTCAGTATTTTTAATCTTTCAGGTTCCATCCCTTCACTCTTATTTCCTCAATCCTCTTCATTAAAAAAACATGCACACAGAATAAAAATTATTATACACTTGAGTTATTACTAAGAGAAATTATTTGAACTAAGACTATTTTCCAGTCTATCTTTAAACCAATGAATACCTTTTAAATTTCTTATAGGAATTTGACTATAAGAGTATTTCTAATTACATGTTATCCTCTGAGAATTTGTCTTCATGAAAAGATAAAGAATTCTTTAAAAATTTTTGTTGTTGTTGAGAGCTCTGCTGGTCCTTTGCCCTCAGACCCTTCCCCTCTTTTATCTGCCCTGCCTCCATGTCTGTCCTGCTTTGTAAGGGGACTTAACTTTTGTAGGATGCATTGCCTAGGCTCCCTTATCAGTTAATCTCCATCTGGGTTTCACTCAGGGGATCACTGATGGAAGATTGGTGGACAGGAGAAAAGGGGGGCATTTCTACAACTCTTTCTATATGGATGCGGCTACTGTCACTCCTCTGTGGTTTCAGAACTGATTGGGTATACTACCGCAAGTTTATCCTTTCCTTGGTGACATAAACCCTGGACTTTAGGAACATTTTCTTTTCCCTTTGATACTTTCGCCTAGAGATATAGTGGCTTCCTGTGGTTGCCAATCTTTGAGATTCCCTGTTGCTCCCTGTTTGAATTCTCGTCTCATCCATAAGTCATATTGTCAACCCCATGCCTCAATTTCCTTGTTTTGGAAAATATGATCTTTAAAAATAAATGAAATTGGGACAACTGGTATTTATTCAGAAAAAAGTAGTTTCTTATATCAACTATCAGAAAAAATTCCGCATGGATTGGAAATCTAAATGTTAAAAAAACCCCAAAATTAGTAGAAAAAAAACATGAATAATTTCTCTTGACTTAGGCATGGGAAAAATTTCCCACTGTAATACAAAATACAGAAACAAAAAAAGGAAAAAAATGATAACATTAATTACATAAAATAATGAAAAATAGTTTAACATGGCAAAATTCCACATGCATAGTGAAAAATGACAAATCAAGACACTTCTATTGTGGTAAAGAGTCAATTTCTCCAACAAATCAGGAGAAAACTTCAAAGCATAATATAAAATGGACAAAGCCCCCAAAGAGCCCACAAAAAATAAAAATGACTCTTAAATACAGGAGAAGATACTCAACTTTAATCATAGTAAAATACAAATTAGAACATTATGAAGAGACTATTCTTCACCTGCCTCCCAGATTGGCAGGTGAAGAAAAACACACTGATGAGGCTGTGGGAATTCAGATATCTTCATATAATCCTGGTAGTAATGCAAAATGATACAATTCTTCTGGAGAGCATTGGACAACATTTAACAAAACTACATGTGCATTTACTTTTGACCCAGGAAATCCACTTCTGAAAAATTTCCCTGAAGACATACCTCTACAAATATGAAAAAACATTTGAGCAAAGTTATTCATTAAGGAATAGTTTATCAAATAAAAGTATTGCAGTCTAGATGGTCACTGAAAGGATAATGGTTGAATTAAATACAGTTTTTCACACAATGATGTGCAATATGGCTAAAGAGGAAGAATAAGGAAGCTGTGCATAAATCCAGGATATAAAATTTAATGAAATAAGCAAATTCTTAGTGAAGTGTATGTAATAGACTACCTGTCATGTAAGAAAGAAGGGGAAATTGCTTATTCATACAAAATGAAGCAGGAAATATAAACCAGAAATTAATGAAAATATTGACTTACAGAGTATATAAAGATGGCAAAGCAGGTATGGGGATGTATGTGAGATTTATCAGTAAACTGTCTTTATGTAATCCTAATTTTGAAACAATGTAAGTGTTTTAAATATTCAAAAACATGATAAAAAGATGAGAAGACACTGTTTGAATAAAAATAGAAAAATAACCCAAGTGCATATCAAATTAAAACTAACCACACAAAGAAACAGTTAAGAAACTTTTGAACACAAGGCTTTGACTGGACATTCAAAATAGAATGTACTATAAAGTCAAAAAGAACTGTAGGGCTGGGGGTGTAGCTTGGTGTGGGAGCACTTGCCTAGCTTAGCATTTCTGGGGGAGAAGAACCAGGTATTGAACTCAGGGGCACTTGACCACTGAGCCACATCTCCAACCCTATTTTGTAATTTCTTTAGAGACAGGGTCTCACTGAGTTGCTTAGCACCTTGATTTTGCTAAGGGTGGCTTTGAACTCTCGATCCTCCTACCTCAGCCTCCCAAGACACTGGGATTATAGGTGTGCACCACTGTGCCCAGTTTAGCTTAGCATTCTTAAGGCCCTGAGTTGGATCCTCAGTTTTACACACACACACACACACACACACACACACACACACACAGATGAAAACAAGAAAAAAGAAAAAGAACCATCATTTACTTAACAGATTTGTTTTCTTGGCAATGGTATTGATGATATTATTGTAAAATTATTCAATAGGATAAAACAAATATACAAATAAGCATAATTATTTATAACACATAAATAAACATATTTATATGTTTGGGGGAAGCAGGTTTTTATTTTTATAGGTGAGGACAAATTGCATAGGGCTGGATTTCAGCCAAAAATATCAGTATGAGACCACCATGTATATACAGATGGTTGAATGGATTATAGACATGGATGTACCTTTCCTAGCTCTGTCTGCTGAACGTACTTATAAGCAATGCCACTTCAACAGCAACAAGCACAGTTGGCACCTAGATCTGGATTTCTAAATACCAATCACCACTTAAGAACTCTTTAGAGAAATAAATGTTGCTAGACCCAGAGCAGGGAATTTACAAGGTAAACCTGAACAGTCTGATTTTCCAAAAGCAAATAAGTGCACAAAGACTAATGGGTTCATTAAAAAGAAAAATACAAAAACTGACTTGGGACAAGTTTCATATCAAAAAGAATGATGATAATTGATCATAACACATTAAGTAAAAACTGAATTTGTGAGTTCATAATAATGATGAGAAAGAGAGGAAGGAAGGAAGGGGGGAGAGAGAAAGCACTTTTTGTAAAAGAATGCTAGCTAATGAATATAGATGGAATAATACAATCAGAAAATGAGGAGCATTTCAACCTTAATATAATAATTGATGTAATAATTGACTGAAACAATAATGATCAGTGAATGCTGAAACCATTGGGTAAAAAATCGTTGTAGAACAGGATATTTATGTGATATCCAAGTATCATTCCAGAGATTACCTGGGGTAAAGGAAAAGTGTCCTTTTAAACTGAAAACATCTGAAGTTTGACACTTCAACCAAGTAATCAAACCTAGCATCTCTTAAGAGTGAGATAACATTATGTCCCTTCTGAAGTAATGCAGTAGAAAGTCAAAAAATCAACTAGGTAGTATATTTGCAAAAAACATTTAATTTAAATCTTGGGTCAGCTTTGGTAAATTATGTTTTTTGAGGAATTCTTCCATATAAGGGACCAAAACTATTGACACAGTGCTCTTCTCTTACCATCTACATAAGACTTCAATGGTATATCCCTTTTTATTCCCAATATTGGTAATTGTGTTTTTAAAATTTCTTCTCCTTGATCAATCTCAGTGAATGTCTATTAATTTGATTAATTTTTTCAAGGAAGTTTTTGGCTGTTCATTTGCTCTTTTATTTCAGTTGGGTAAAAGGAAAAATGTCCTTTTACAATGGACAGCTCTGGTTTCACTTCTTAACCAATTTCTTTCCATACTAATTCCAACTCATATTTGTTATTTCCTTCTTTAATTTTATTTTGGATTCAACTGGCAGCTTAGAACATTGATTTGTGACTTTTCTTCTTTGCCATTACAATTTCACAAAGTTATAAAATTTCCCTTAAGCAGCACATGGCTGCATGCCACAAATATTGAGAGTGTCTTATTTTCAATACCATTCAGTTTATTTTCTCTGTTTTCCCATAATTTCTTCTTTGACTTGTGGATTATTAAAATATTTAAATATGGATCACTTATTTGCTTAATTTCTAAATACTTGGGGATTTTCTAGATACTTATTGCTATTAATTGCTAATTCAATATCAGTGTGGCCATTGGACATCCTTTGTAGCATTTTATTTCTTTGGTATTTCTTTTTTTTTTTGAACCAGGGATTGAACTCAGGGACACTCGGCCACTGAGCCACATCCCCAGCCCTATTTTGTATTTTATTTAGAGACAGGGTCTCACTGAGTTGCTTAGGGCCTTGCTAAATTGCTGAGGCTGGCTTTAAACACACGATCCTCCTGACTCAGCCTCCCGAGTCGCTTGGATTACAGGCATGCGCCACCACGCCCGGCTTCTTTGTATTTCTGATACAAGCTTTATGGTCCCATTTATGGCTTATCTTGAATGCTCCATATGCACTTGAAAAAATATGTATACTAAACTTATTGGGAAACCTGAATCTAATGAGGAAAAGTACAGTATATCTATAATCTCGTTTATTCTACAGGATAACTGGCGTGGAATCTTTACGAAAGTCAATATCATAAAAAGAAAAACAGACAATACACAAAAACATTCCCAAATCTAAAGGAGCAAAAGAGGCAGAACAATCAAGAGAAGTATATGAACATTAACTGGATCCTAGATCAGAAAATAAGAACAAGATACAGTGGGAACAATAAAAAATTTAAATATAGTCTACATAATAGACAATTTATTGAATCTTTTTTTCTGGTGTAATAATGCATTTAAATTCTGTCAGAGAATGCCCTTATTCTCTGGAGGTGGATGTTGAAGTGGATGCCAAAGGTCAAGTATTTAGGCATGATCTGCAAGTTATTTTCAAATGGTGGGGGGTGTAAAATGTAAAGCTGGTTGATCTAAGTAAGGGGAATGTGGTTATTTGTTGTGCTG
>JAJEJO010059597.1:0-12342 GCA_020662805.1 Glaucomys volans | reverse complement strand
CTGCTACGGATGTCATAGCAGTGATTGTGTGTCTTTTATATGCACTGATACTCTCTACCAAATATATCTGCCAGATTCTTCCCCAATAAAATTAACTGATTTCTGTTTATTTTTAAGAATTAAGAATTTTTTTTAAGAATTAAGAATTTTTAAGAATAATATTTATAAATCATTATGTTTGATACACAGATTCTTCTTCCTTTGCCTTTTTGTTTGCTTGTTGCTTGCTTTTGGGAATGCAAAGTCTTACTTTTTGTTTACCAGAGTTATTGGCCTTATTGCTGGAGGCTTTGAAGCAGACCCTAGCTCTGTATGTTTTCATTTTATTCCACCTCAAATTCAGAGAGATATACATAATATTGTACCTACATTTTCAGTGAAAGAAACAAGAATCATGTACATGCAAGTGCCTTAATATTCTTAAGTATACATCAAAGATGATGAATGAAAGAAAATACACCAATGAAAATACATCTCAGAGACTCTTATATTTCAATACTTTATTGTGTATATCTCAATAATGTGATAAAAATCAGACTATCAGCCTCACATTTATTTATATTTGATACAATTAAATTTATGTTTTCTTTATAATATTTGTGTTTTAATATATAAAAACTGCCAATTTTAGTTTGCATGCTAAAATATAAATATTTTTTGTTCAGTTTGATTTTGCTGCTTTCCTAACATGGATCCATTTCCCTTCTCAGCTATAACTGACTGCCCGGCACTAAAATTTCTTTTAATTTCACACTTAATTTGACCTTTCTATTCCTTTTTTAAAATGAATTAAATATCAGACAAACTTGTTAAAACCCCAGGTGCTACCATATACTGGAGGTTTGACAAAATGTCAAAGATAAAAACTATTATTGCTTTCATAGATTATTTTATGTGTGAAGATATGAAAAACTCTTGGAGTGATATCCATATTTTTGAAAGGAGAAAATTCCTATTGCAACTTGCTATGATAATAATACAATGTATAAAACCCTTAAATATTTGAATTCAAATTCATCAGTGAATTTTTCCTTTGGTGTTCCAACTCATTACTATTCACCAGCTTCCCTTGGTCCATTAGCATTTGGATCACTATAGAATTTGCTACATAAGCAAACCCATACTGTATC
The DNA here is from genome assembly GCA_020662805.1 of Glaucomys volans. Taxonomy (NCBI): domain Eukaryota; kingdom Metazoa; phylum Chordata; class Mammalia; order Rodentia; family Sciuridae; genus Glaucomys; species Glaucomys volans. Next base: position 11,212 of record JAJEJO010059597.1, on the reverse strand, counting down.
CCAGAAACACAGAATCCCAATCTGTACATTCTCCAACTCATGGTTGTACATATTAAAATTGATAGGCAATCATTTAATTCACTATAAGATTCACATCTGAGAAATAGGCATAATTTATCTTCTAAAATATAAACAGCAACTAAAATGTATATTCTGATGTTTGCTTGACTTTTACATTTTATTTCATATAAGTGTAGAAAATACATAGCTTTTGTTGTTTATTTTGGTCTTATGTAGTTCTCTTTCTTGTACGCATTCTCTTTTCTCAGACTTAGATAGTACTTTACACTGTATTAAAAAGTATCATATTGAATGATTGAGGTCACCCTCCATTGAGAAAATCAATTCTTCTAACTCTCATTACAACTTGTATCAAACTAAAAACTGTAAATGATCATATGGTTGATGTGATATGTATTTACTCATTTTTTTTTCAGGAACCATTGACATTCAGGGATGTGTCCTTTGATTTCTCTGAAGAAGAATGGAAATGCCTGAATCCTGCTCAGCAGAATTTATATCCAGATGTGATGTCAGAGGTCTATAGAAACCTGGTCTTTCTGGGTGAGCATGAGTTCCCTTCAGAAATCCTAAATCACTGTCAATATTTTATTTTCTTCTTTTGTATAATATCTTTTGGTGTCTTTTATTCTTCATGAAACAAGATTAATATTCTTGTTTTTAGAGTGAAGATTGGGCATTTGTGTAGATAAGAAAATGTTTAAGATCTTTCATTTTATATTTAACCTATCTTTATTCTGTTTTGATAGTTCAAAGTAGTTCTCATGATCTGGAGATTGAAGTTTCTTGAAAGTATTTGAACAGTTCTTTCAGGAAAGATTTGGAAATATAATAGTTTAGAATCTTCTATAATTTCTTTGTGTTTCCTAATGAGGGCAGAATTAAGATACATCAGTTACAAGAAGAATGCCAAAATGAGTCATATTCCATTTTCCAATAAATGCATTTTGTCTCTACATCATTCTTGGTCACCTTACTGCCCCCAAAGAAATAACTTTGGAATTTGATGAGAAAAGTGGGAGTAGCCATATATTCAACTGGGCAAAAAATCAAATAAAGCAAAAAGTACAGATTGGAGGTCAACATTTCAAAGAGAAAGTTACATTTTAAAATGTTAATTGAGAAACTATATAATCTAATAAAAAAATTTTCCAAACCTAGGTTGATTTCTCTTGTAATCATTAAAGAGCATACCCTACCCTATATTTATCATGCTTTCTAATTCTTTAAGCTCCTTCTTCAGTGATCTCTTCAAATCAGCAATGTAACTCCCAATGTCTGGGAAGGTGTCTATAATCTGACAGACATTTATTGATCTGGGCAGGGAGTCTCTAGAAAATCTGTGCACATTTCTGAATACCTTTAGGTTGAACCATTTTAACATATTAGTAATGTAGAATAGTTTCTGTAATATGACATAAATATTTATTCATTCAATTTTTTTCATCAGATGTCTTTGTGAATGCTTATACTGAATTTTCTGTGAAATATTTTCTGCCATGTTATGAATAGCAATGAATCACAATGCCAACTCTTAGTGACTTTATAAACATTGCTAAAAATTGTGGTTTAATAAGGATTTTTAAATTAATACATTTATTCAGAATCGTGGGTTAAATTTTGTCTTGTTTTATCTCTGAGTATCACTGTTTAGAATAGCTTCAGTATTTTGCAGTAGTTTTCCTCCAATCAGTATATATTTTTATTTTTATACCTTTAATTTTTAATCAAAGAGAAATCTTCATGATTTGTCACTTTAGAACAATATTAGTTGAAATTAAAATACACATGAACTATATTCCTATTTTCAGTGAAATTACATGCTTTTATAGACTTGCATAAATAGTACCATTGTTTTGTTTATGGTTCTCACATAATGTTCTGATGGTTTAGATAATTTACCTAAATTTAATTATATAAAAATGTGTAGACATATGTATGTATTCTGGGGATTGAACTCAGGGGTCCTCTAATACTGAGCTATATCTTCAACCCCTTGTTAATTGTACTTTTTATAAAATTTTTTTTAATTTTTTTATTTTTTTATTTCCTTATTGATTCTTTGAACACAAACGGAGTACAGCTATTGTTTCTCTGGTTGTACACAAAGTAGAGTCACACCATCTGTGCATTCATACATGTACACAGGGCAATGAGGTCTGTCACACATTGTTATTATTCTTACCCCCCCACCCAGACCCCACCCCTCCCTTCCCTCTATGCTATCTATCCTTCCTCCATTCTAGCCACCGAACCCCATCCCCGCATAATTCATCATCACTCATTTATCAGAGAGACCATTTGGCCTTTGGATTTTCAGGATTGGCTGATCTCACTTAGCATAACAGTCTCCAACATCATCCATTTACCTACAAATGCGATAATTTTATTCTTCTTTATGGCTGAGTAATATTCCATTGTGTATATATACCAATTTCTTTATCCATTCATCTATTGAAGGACATCTAGGTTGGTTCCACAATCTAGCTATTGTGAATTGAGCAGCTATGAACATTGATGTGGCTGCATCACTGTAGTAATCTGATTTTAAGTCCTTTGGGTATAGGCCAAGTAGTGGGATAGCCGGGTCAAATGGTGGATCCATTCCAAGTTTCCTAAGGAATCTCCACACTGCTTTCCAGAGTGGCTGCACCAACTTGTACTCCCACCAGCAATGTATGAGTGTACCCTTTTCCCCACATCCTCGCCAATACCTGTTGTTGCCTGTATTCTTAATAAGAGACATTCTATTTGGGGTAAGATGAAATCTTAAGGTGGTTTTGATTTGCATTTCTCTTATAACTAGGGATGTGAAACATTTTTTATGAATCTGTTGATTGCTTGTTGATCTTCCTCTGTAAATTGTCTGTTCATTTCCTTGGCCCATTTATTGCTTGGATTATTAATGTTCTTAGTGAAAAGATTTTTGAGTACTTTGTAGCTTCTGGAGATTAGTGCTCTGTCGGAGGTGTGTGTAGCAAAGATTTTCTCCCACTCTGAAGGCTCTCTCTTCACATTGCTGATTGTTTCCTTTGCTGAGAAAAAGCTTTTTAGTTTGACTCTATCCCAATCATTGATTCCTGCTTTTATTTATTGCACTTTGGGAGTCATGTTAAGAAAATTTGGTCCTAGGCCAACATGATGAATATTTGGACCTATTTTCTCTTCTATTATGTGTAGAATCTCTGGTCTAATTCGTAGGTCCTCGATCCACTTTGAATTGAGTTTTGTACAGGGTGAGAGATATGGGTTTAGTTTCATTTTGCTGCATATGGATTTCCAGTTTTCCCAGCACCATTTGTTGAAGAGGCAATCTTTTCTCCACTGTATGATTTTGGCTCCTTTGTCAAGTATGAGATACCTGTGAGTTTGTCTCTGTGTCGTCTATTCTGTACTATTGATCTACCTGTCTATTTGGGTGCCAATAACATGCTGTTTTTGTTACTATTGCTCTGTAATATAGTTGAAGGTCTGGTATTGTGATACCCTTTGCTTCGCTTTTCTTGCTAAGGATTGCTTTAGCTATTCTGGGTCTCTTATTCCTCCAAATGAATTTCATGATTGCTTGCTCTATTTCTATGAGGTCCATCATTGGAATATTGATTGGAATTGCATTGAATTTGTATAGCGCTTTTGGTAGTATGGCCATTTTGACTATATTAATTCTGCCTATCCAAGAACATGGGAGATCCTTCCATCTTCTCAGACTTTCCTTAATTTCTTTCTTTAGTGTTCTGTAGTTCTCATTGTACAGGTCTTTCACTTCTTTTGTTAGATTGATTCCCAAGTATTTTATTTTTTATTGAGGTTATTGTGAATGGGGTAGATTTCCTATTTACTCCCTCGGAGGATGCATCACTTACGAATAAAATTGCATTAGATTTATGAGCACTAATTTTATATCCTGCTACTTTACTGAATTCATTTATGAGTTCCAGAAGTTTTCTGGTGGAATTCTTAGGGTCTTCTAAATAGAGAATCATGTCATCAGCAAATACGGATAGTTTGAGCTCCTCTTTTCCTATTTGTATTCCTCTAATTATTTTGGTCTGTCTAATTCCTCCAGATAGAGATTCAAGGACAATGTTGAATAGTAGTGGCGAAGGAGGGCATCCCTGCCTTGTTCCAGTTCTCAGGGGGAATGCTTTCAATTTTTCTCCATTTAGAATGATACTAGCTGTGGGCTTAGCATAGATAGCTTTAACAATGTTAAAGAACGTTCCTACTATCCCTATTTTAACTAGTGTTTTGAGCATGAAGGGGGGCTGTATTTTATCAAATGCTTTCTCTGCATCTATTGAAAGAATCATGTGGTTCTTGACTTTAAGTCTTTTGATGTGGTGAATTACATTTATTGATTTCTGGATGTTGATCCAACCTTGCATCCCTGGGATGAAACTCACTTGATCATGGTGCACTATCCTTCTAATATGCTTTTGCATGTGATTCACTAAAATTTTGTTAAGAATTTTTGCATCTATGTTCATTAGGGATATTGGTCTGAAATTTTCTTTCCTCGATGTGTCCTTCTCTGCTTTTGGTATCAGAGTGATATTAGCTTCACGGAATGAGTTTGGAAGGGTTCCCTCCTTCTCTATTTCATAAAATACTTTGAGGAGTATTGGAATGAGCTCTGCTTTGAAGGTCTTGTAGAACTCAGCTGTGAATCCATCCAATCCTGACTTTTCTTTGTTGGTAGGCTTCTGATGACTTTTTCTATTTCATTGCTTGAAATTGATCTATTTAAGTTTTGTATGTCCTCCAGATTCAGTTTGGGTGGCTCATATGCCTCTAGGAACCTGTTGATGTCTTCCAGGTTTTCTATTTTGTTGGAGTATAAATTTTCAAAATAGCCTCTTATTATGTTTTGTATTTCAATAGTGTCTGTTGTAATATTTCCATTTCCATAACGAATTTTAGTAATTCTCTCTCCTTCTCTTCATTAGTGTGACTAAGGGTTTATCAATTATGTTTATTTTTTCAAAGAACCAACTTTTTGTTTTGTCAGTTTTTAGAATTGTTTCATTGTTTCAATTTCATTCACTTCAGCTCTGATTTTAATTACTTCTTGTCTTCTACTACTTTTGCTGGTAGTCTGTTCCTCTTTTTCTAGGGCTTTTAGCTGTAATGTAAGGTCATTGATTTGTTGACTTTTCATTCTTTTGTTGAATGAACTCGATGCAATAAATTTTCCTCTTAGTACTGCTTTCATAGTATCCCAGAGATTGTAATATGTTGTATCTTTGTTCTCATTTACCTCTAAGAATATTTTAATTTCCCTCTTAATGTCTTCTGTTATCCTTGTATCATTCAGTAGCATGTTATTTAATCTCCAGGTGTTGGAGTAGTTTCTGTTTTTAACTTTATCATTGATATCTAATTTCATTCCCTTACGATCTGATAGTATACAAGGTAGCATCTCTATGTTTTTGTATTTGCTAAGAGTAGCTTTGTGGCATAACATATGGTCTGTTTTAGAGAAGGATCCATGAGCTGCTAAGAAGAAAGTGTATTCGATTTTTGATGGACGAAATATTCTATATATGTCTGTTAAGTCGAACTTAGCGATTTTGTCATTGAGTCCTATGGTTTCTTTGTTCAATTTTTGTTTGGAAAATCTGTCCAACGGTGAGAGAGGTGTGTTAAATTCCCCCAGTATAATCGTGTTTTGGTCTATTTGGTTCCTGAAACTGAGAAGGATCTGATTGATGTACATGGATGTGCCATTGTTTGGCACATAAATATTTATGATTGTTATGTCTTGCTGATTTATGCTTCCTTTAAGCAATATGAAATGTCCTTCTTTATCCCTTCTGACTAACTTTGGCTTGAAGTCTGCTTTATCTGAAATAAGGATGGAAATCCCTGCTTTTTTACTCAGTCTATGTGCATGGTATGCTTTTTCCCAACCTTTCACCTTTAGTCTGTGGGCATGTTTTTCTATAGGATGAGTCTCTTGAAGGCAGCATATTGTTGGGTCTTCCATTTTAATCCAATCTGCTACTCTAAGTCTTTTGATTGATGAGTTTAGGCCATTTACATTCAGCGTTATTATTGAGATATGACTTGTATTTCCTGTCATTTTAGCTTTTTTTGGGCTTTTAACTTAACTTTGTTACCCCTTTGATTGGCTATTTCTTTAGGGTAATTCCTCCCCATGTTGACTAACACTGTTATTTTTCATATCTTCCTCTTGGAATATTTTGATGAGAATGTTCTGTAGGGCAGGCTTTCTCTTTGTGAATTCTTTACGCTTTTGTTTATCATGGAAGGGTTTTATTTTATCATCAAATCTGAAGGTAAGTTTTGCCGGGTATAAGATTCTTGGTTGGCACCCATTTTCTTTCAGAGCTTGAAATATGTTGTTCCAGGCCCTTCCTGCTTTTAGGGTCTGGGCTGAGAAATCTGTTGATATCCATATTGGTTTCCCCCTGTAGGTAGTCTGATGCTTTTCTCTCACTGCTTTTAAAATTCTATCTTTGTTTTGTATGTTAGATATTTTCATTATAATGTGCTTTGGTGTGGATCTGTTGTAATTCTGTGCGTTTGGAGTCCTGTAAGCCTCTTGTAATTGATTTTCCATCTCATTTGTCATATTTGGGAAATTTTCTGAGATTATTTCATTGAACAGATTATTCATTTCCTTGGTTTGTATCTCTGTGCCTTCCTCAATCCCAATAACTCTTAAATTTGGTCTTTTCATGATGTCCCATATATCTTGGAGGTTTCGTTCATCGTTCCCAACCATCTTCTCTGTTTTTTCGACTTTGTTTTCAAGATCAAATATTTTGTCTTCATTGTCTGAGGTTCTGTCTTCCAGGTGATCTATTCTGTTGATTATGCTTTCTATTGAGTTTTTAACTTGGTTTATTGTTTCCTTCATTTCCTTGTTTCCTTCAAGGATATGTTTGTTTTTTTTCTTAGAACTTCTATCTCTTTATTGAAATGATTTTTGCTTCCTGCAATTGCTTTATTAGCTGATTATTCATAGGCTGAATTTGCTCTCTCGTCACATCACTCTCTTCTCGGACCATTTTAATTATGAACATTCTGAACTCTCTTTCTGTCATTTCTCCTTCTACCATTCTATCTTTGGGTTCTCTTGATATATTGTCTAGGTTTGTTTGGGATGCTTTCTTCCCGTGCTTTCTCATGTTGCTTGTGTATGTTCCCCTCTAGAAGTGCGAGTCTGAGGGACTGCAGTTTCCCTGTAAAGACTTAAAGTGTCCCTGCAGATTTCCAATACATCACTTTGAAGAGATTATTATTTGCAGTACCCCATACAAACAATATGTGTCCTTAAACCATATAGAACCATTTAGATATAAACTGTTATAGTATACAGAAATGAGTGCAAATTATGTACTGCATAATCGATAGGTTTACAATAAGGACCTCAATTTCAAATAGTGGAAAAAGAAAATGCTGAGTGGTTTAGAATATAATGTTAATGAGATAGGAAGTGAGTCTATAGAGTTACTATGTCATAGGAATAGTGAGTGCGGAATTAGAGGAAATAAGTTTTTAGCATGAGAAAAGAGAATGGGTCTCCAAGGACACTGCTGTATTAGAGCATGATAGAATGATAAGGGTATTAATAGGAAAAAAGTGGGAATGTAGTAAGTATATTAGGAATAATCGTAATATTACTATTTAGACAAAGAAAAAAAAAAGGAGGAAGAAAGTTCTGCCGTAAAACTATATTGTACTATTCAAACCTCCTGTTGTTCAGTAGTCTGATGCCTGTCAGGCGCTTGGTAATGCTGTGTCCCAAGAAGGATGCTGTCCCACTGCCTCCAAGTCAGGGATAATCAATGTTTGTGGGCTAAGGTAAACTGCTGTTGTTAGATGGTCTGCTACAGCATGGGTGCCAGCCTGAGACTAGACCAGGAACAGGGTGCAGGCCTGGGTTTGGAGCTGGATATGGTAGCCAGATGGCTTGGTGGGTATGTGTTTACAGCTGAGGCTACCCTGGTTTCAGGCCTGAAACTGGTCTAGGGATGGTGATTTCCCAGCGGCTGCTGGAGTCCTGCACTCTCTTGCTGGTACCCAAGCCTGGTCAGTGACTCCAAAGCCGCTGTTGGGGTCCTGCCCTCACTTGGGGACCCTCACTCACTTGCTGGCTGGTGCTGGAGCCTGGTCAGTGACTCTAAAGCTGCTGCTGGGGACCTGCACTCACTTGCCGGCTGGCACCCAGGCCTAGTCAGTGACTCTGAAGTGGGTCCTGACTCCGAAGCCACTGCTGGGGGACCCGCACTCACTTGGGGACCCTCACTCACTTGCTGGCTGGTGCCGGAGCCTGGTCAGTGACTCTGAAGTCACTGCTTGGGACCTGCACTCACTTGCTGGCTGGCACAGACTCAGGTCAGTGACTCCGAAGCAGCTGCGGGGTCCGGCGCTCCCAGGTGGTAGCTGCCCGAAGCCAGATCAAGCCCAACCCGGCAGAGTTGGTTCCTGAGCGGTGCCTGGGGACCTCTTATATGTGATTTGAATATAAAATCTCATTGAGAGCCATATTCCTGCTGTTTGAATCCCGAGCAAGTAGGAATCCACAGAGCAAGTAGGCATGCAGCCTTCTTCTAGCCCGCCCTCTTGAATCCCCACCGTCGTTAATTGTTTTTTGAAACAGATTCTTGCTAAGTTGTTGAAGCAGGTTTCATATTTGCATTTCCATGCCTCAGGCTTCCAAATTGCTAGAATGACTTAGCATATTCATCATCTCTATATAGATTAATCTGTTCTTTTGTCTAGGAGAAAGACTCTATTTTAACGATAGTTTACAAAGATTTTCACAATTCTGCTTTATCTTTAACTGTGATCAAAAGCATTTACTTACTTATATATACTTAAACTTACACTTATGTATTGTAAGCATACTCCAGGAGTTGACTCAAATTGGGTTAAAACATGTTGTGTTTGTAGCATGTAAACGTTTCTAGAAAGTTTACATCATATAAAAGTAAAATTCAATTCTTCCAAAACCAAATGTTCATTTTCTCTCACCCTTCCATCCCAAAACCCATTTCTTCTGCACTGTATGTTTGATTGTACTAGATGTTTCATAAGTAGAACTACATGGTATTTGTCTTTTTGTGAATGACTTCTTTCAGGTAGCAGAATATGCTCAAGGTTAATCATTGCAGATATTATAAAATTTCTTCTTTGTCAAGTTGAAAAACATTCTATAGCTTATTCCATATTGCCTTCATCAACTCATGTGAAGTATTATTTGATTGAATTTTCATATTTGTCTCAATTGACTGAGGTTCTAATTAGCATAGATGTGTAAATACATCTTGATTTGACCATCAAATTAGGGTTAATTGCTGTACTGTCATTTTTGTTACATGTCCTACTCAACTCAAGTCATCTTAAAAAAAATATTGAATATTGTAGTTTTATTATTTTCATATCAGGAACCATTTGTTTTATTTTGAATATCTTAGTTATGTATAATACATGCTCCATACAATTTTTAAATTATATTTTGTTCCTGCAAAAAAAAATATTGAGTGTTCATAGGTATTAGATGGACTTCTTACATCACTTTGGGTGTTATAGGCACAGTTATTTAGTTTTTCTTTTTTGTAGAAGAGATTGAATCAAAGGTTGCTTTATAATTTAATCATGTCTACAGCTGGTTTTTTATTATTTTTATTATTTTTTATTCACATAATTTATATAATCTTACATATACACAGGGTAATACTGTCTGTCTCAGTCTACTATTTTTTCTTCCCCCATCCACTCCCATCTCATTTTCTTCTACACCATCCATATTTCCTCCATTCTTTCCCATCCCTCCCATAACCCCCCCATTATGTATCAGCATCCACTGATCAGAGAAAACATTCAGTCTTTGATTTTTTTATTTATTTCACATTAGCATGATATTCTCCAGCTCCACCCATTTACCAGCAAATGCCATAGTTTTATTCTTCATTATGGATGAGTAATATTCCATTGTGTATATATACCACAGTTTCTTTATCCATTCTTCAACTGAAGGGCATCTAGGTTGGTTCCACAATCTGGCTATCGTGAATTGAGTAGCTATGAATATAGATGTGACTGTATCCCTATACTTTGCTGATTTTAAGACCTTTGGGTATAAACTGAGGAGTGGGATAACTGGGTCAAATGATGATTCCATTCCAAGTGCTTTGAGGAATTTCCATACTGTTTTCCAGAGTGGCTGAACCAATTTGTAACTCCACCAGCAATGTTCGAGTGTGCCTTTTCCCCCCATATTCACCCCAACACTTACTATTGTTTGCACTCCTGATAATAGCCATTCTAATTGGAGTTAGATAAAATCTTAGGGTGGTTTTAATTTGCACTTCTCTAATTACTAGAGATGATGAGCACTTTTTCATATATTTGTTAATCACTTGTATATCACTTTCTGTGAAATGTCTTCTCCTACAGCTGTTTTTATATTCTATTTTGAGACAGGGTCCTACTAAGTTGCTTAGGGCAAAGCTAAATTGCTATATCTCGTTTTGAACTTATATTGGTGAATTTTTAGATATCACTTCCCTTTTGATTTCCAATTATTTACATTATGTTAGGAAACAATTTCAGTATTTTAATAACTATTAACTTTTTTTTTCTTTTAACTTGGTCTATTTTGGATACTCCTTCATAAATTATTGAGAAGATTGACTCTCTAAACTAAATTGCTTTATAATTATTTTTGAAGAATTCTAGTCCCTGAATACTTTTGCAATGCTTTTTGTTCTTTTGTATTAATCGGGGATTGATGTTCCCTCCTGTTACTTTGTTGCCCTCTATGACATTGAATTCTTTCAATGTTTGCCTTCTATATTGCACATTTATTTACTACTATTGTATTCCATAGATTGGCCACATTTACTTAATATTCTAATGTTTCTCTCATAATCCCTTTTATAATTATTGTCATCTTTACACTTTTTGAATGTAGTATGATTTTCATCCTTTTGCTTTTAGTCTATTTGCGACTTTAGATCTAAAGATATATTTTGTAGATTTAGATCTGATACAGTTACATATTTTTAGGTTTCATCATTTTAGTCACTTTCTGTGTCCTGGTTAGTGTTTCTTAATAATTCATTTGTACCTATATTACTGATGAGGAAGAACTTAACTACTCTAAATTTACAAGTTTTTTTAAGTTCTTATAGTTTATCCTACTTTTTAAAAAACTGCT
>JAJEJO010059594.1:0-12310 GCA_020662805.1 Glaucomys volans | reverse complement strand
CTGCTACGGATGTCATAGCAGTGATTGTGTGTCTTTTATATGCACTGATACTCTCTACCAAATATATCTGCCAGATTCTTCCCCAATAAAATTAACTGATTTCTGTTTATTTTTAAGAATTAAGAATTTTTAAGAATAATATTTATAAATCATTATGTTTGATACACAGATTCTTCTTCCTTTGCCTTTTTGTTTGCTTGTTGCTTGCTTTTGGGAATGCAAAGTCTTACTTTTTGTTTACCAGAGTTATTGGCCTTATTGCTGGAGGCTTTGAAGCAGACCCTAGCTCTGTATGTTTTCATTTTATTCCACCTCAAATTCAGAGAGATATACATAATATTGTACCTACATTTTCAGTGAAAGAAACAAGAATCATGTACATGCAAGTGCCTTAATATTCTTAAGTATACATCAAAGATGATGAATGAAAGAAAACACACCAATGAAAATACATCTCAGAGACTCTTATATTTCAATACTTTATTGTGTATATCTCAATAATGTGATAAAAATCAGACTATCAGCCTCACATTTATTTATATTTGATACAATTGAATTTATGTTTTCTTTACAATATTTGTGTTTTAATATATAAAAACTGCCAATTTTAGTGTGCATGCTAAAATATAAATATTTTTTGTTCAGTTTGATTTTGCTGCCTTCCTAACATGGATCCATTTCCCTTCTCAGCTATAACTGACTGCCCGGCACTAAAATTTCTTTTAATTTCACACTTAATTTGACCTTTCTATTCCTTTTTAAAAATGAATTAAATATCAGACAAACTTGTTAAAACCCCAGGTGCTACCATATACTGGAGGTTTGACAAAATGTCAAAGATAAAAACTATTATTGCTTTCATAGATTATTTTATGTGTGAAGATATGAAAAACTCTTGGAGTGATATCCATATTTTTGAAAGGAGAAAATTTCTATTGCAACTTGCTATGATAATAATACAATGTATAAAACCCTTAAATATTTGAATTCAAATTCATCAGTGAATTTTTCCTTTGGTGTTCCAACTCATTACTATTCACCAGTTTCCCTTGGTCCATTAGCATTTGGATCACTATAGAATTTGCTACATAAGCAAACCCATACTGTATCCCAGAAACACAGAATCCCAATCTGTACATTCTCCAACTCATGGTTGTACATATTAAAATTGATAGGCAATCATTTAATTCACTATAAGATTCACATCTGAGAAATAGGCATAATTTATCTTCTAAAATATAAACAGCAACTAAAATGTATATTCTGATGTTTGCTTGACTTTTACATTTTATTTCATATAAGTGTAGAAAATACATAGCTTTTGTTGTTTATTTTGGTCTTATGTAGTTCTCTTTCTTGTACGCATTCTCTTTTCTCAGACTTAGATAGTACTTTACACTGTATTAAAAAGTATCATATTGAATGATTGAGGTCACCCTCCATTGAGAAAATCAATTCTTCTAACTCTCATTACAACTTGTATCAAACTAAAAACTGTAAATGATCATATGGTTGATGTGATATGTATTTACTCATTTTTTTTTCAGGAACCATTGACATTCAGGGATGTGTCCTTTGATTTCTCTGAAGAAGAATGGAAATGCCTGAATCCTGCTCAGCAGAATTTATATCCAGATGTGATGTCAGAGGTCTATAGAAACCTGGTCTTTCTGGGTGAGCATGAGTTCCCTTCAGAAATCCTAAATCACTGTCAATATTTTATTTTCTTCTTTTGTATAATATCTTTTGGTGTCTTTTATTCTTCATGAAACAAGATTAATATTCTTGTTTTTAGAGTGAAGATTGGGCATTTGTGTAGATAAGAAAATGTTTAAGATCTTTCATTTTATATTTAACCTATCTTTATTCTGTTTTGATAGTTCAAAGTAGTTCTCATGATCTGGAGATTGAATTTTCTTGAAAGTATTTGAACAGTTCTTTCAGGAAAGATTTGGAAATATAATAGTTTAGAATCTTCTATAATTTCTTGTGTTTCCTAATGAGGGCAGAATTAAGATACATCAGTTACAAGAAGAATGCCAAAATGAGTCATATTCCATTTTCCAATAAATGCATTTTGTCTCTACATCATTCTTGGTCACCTTACTGCCCCCAAAGAAATAACTTTGGAATTTGATGAGAAAAGTGGGAGTAGCCATATATTCAACTGGGCAAAAAATCAAATAAAGCAAAAAGTACAGATTGGAGGTCAACATTTCAAAGAGAAAGTTACATTTTAAAATGTTAATTGAGAAACTATATAATCTAATAAAAAATTTTTCCAAACCTAGGTTGATTTCTCTTGTAATCATTAAAGAGCATACCCTACCCTATATTTATCATGCTTTCTAATTCTTTAAGCTCCTTCTTCAGTGATCTCTTCAAATCAGCAATGTAACTCCCAATGTCTGGGAAGGTGTCTATAATCTGACAGACATTTATTGATCTGGGCAGGGAGTCTCTAGAAAATCTGTGCACATTTCTGAATACCTTTAGGTTGAACCATTTTAACATATTAGTAATGTAGAATAGTTTCTGTAATATGACGTAAATATTTATTCATTCAAATTTTTTCATCAGATGTCTTTGTGAATGCTTATACTGAATTTTCTGTGAAATATTTTCTGCCATGTTATGAATAGCAATGAATCACAATGCCAACTCTTAGTGACTTTATAAACATTGCTAAAAATTGTGGTTTAATAAGGATTTTTAAATTAATACATTTATTCAGAATCGTGGGTTAAATTTTCTCTTGTTTTATCTCTGAGTATCACTGTTTAGAATAGCTTCAGTATTTTGCAGTAGTTTTCCTCCAATCAGTATATATTTTTATTTTTATACCTTTAATTTTTAATCAAAGAAAAATCTTCATGATTTCTCACTTTAGAACAATATTAGTTAAAATTAAAATACACATGAACTATATTCCTATTTTCAGTGAAATTACATGCTTTTATAGACTTGCATAAATAGTACCATTGTTTTGTTTATGGTTCTCACATAATGTTCTGATTGTTTAGATAATTTACCTAAATTTAATTATATAAAAATGTGTAGACATATGTATGTATTCTGGGGATTGAACTCAGGGGTCCTCTAATACTGAGCTATATCTTCAACCCCTTGTTAATTGTACTTTTTATAAAATTTTTTTAAATTTTTTATTTTTTTATTTACTTATTGATTCTTTGAACACAAATGGAGTACAGCTATTGTTTCTCTGGTTGTACACAAAGTAGAGTCACACCATCTGTGCATTCATACATGTACACAGGGCAATGAGGTCTGTCACACATTGTTATTATTCTTACCCCCCCACCCAGACCCCACCCCTCCCTTCCCTCTATGCTATCTATCCTTCCTCCATTCTAGCCACCGAACCCCATCCCCGCATAATTCATCATCACTCATTTATCAGAGAGACCATTTGGCCTTTGGATTTTCAGGATTGGCTGATCTCACTTAGCATAACAGTCTCCAACATCATCCATTTACCTACAAATGCGATAATTTTATTCTTCTTTATGGCTGAGTAATATTCCATTGTGTATATATACCAATTTCTTTATCCATTCATCTATTGAAGGACATCTAGGTTGGTTCCACAATCTAGCTATTGTGAATTGAGCAGCTATGAACATTGATGTGGCTGCATCACTGTAGTAATCTGATTTTAAGTCCTTTGGGTATAGGCCAAGTAGTGGGATAGCCGGGTCAAATGGTGGATCCATTCCAAGTTTCCTAAGGAATCTCCACACTGCTTTCCAGAGTGGCTGCACCAACTTGTACTCCCACCAGCAATGTATGAGTGTACCCTTTTCCCCACATCCTCGCCAATACCTGTTGTTGCCTGTATTCTTAATAAGAGACATTCTATTTGGGGTAAGATGAAATCTTAAGGTGGTTTGGATTTGCATTTCTCTTATAACTAGGGATGTGAAACATTTTTTATGAATCTGTTGATTGCTTGTTGATCTTCCTCTGTAAATTGTCTGTTCATTTCCTTGGCCCATTTATTGCTTGGATTATTAGTGTTCTTATTGAAAAGATTTTTGAGTACTTTGTAGCTTCTGGAGATTAGTGCTCTGTCGGAGGTGTGTGTAGCAAAGATTTTCTCCCACTCTGAAGGCTCTCTCTTCACATTGCTGATTGTTTCCTTTGCTGAGAAAAAGCTTTTTAGTTTGACTCTATCCCAATCATTGATTCCTGCTTTTATTTATTGCACTTTGGGAGTCATGTTAAGAAAATTTGGTCCTAGGCCAACATGATGAATATTTGGACCTATTTTCTCTTCTATTATGTGCAGAATCTCTGGTCTAATTCGTAGGTCCTCAATCCACTTTGAATTGAGTTTTGTACAGGGTGAGAGATATGGGTTTAGTTTCATTTTGCTGCATATGGATTTCCAGTTTTCCCAGCACCATTTGTTGAAGAGGCAATCTTTTCTCCACTGTATGATTTTGGCTCCTTTGTCAAGTATGAGATACCTGTGAGTTTGTCTCTGTGTCCTCTATTCTGTACTATTGATCTACCTGTCTATTTGGGTGCCAATAACATGCTGTTTTTGTTACTATTGCTCTGTAATATAGTTGAAGGTCTGGTATTGTGATACCCTTTGCTTCGCTTTTCTTGCTAAGGATTGCTTTAGCTATTCTGGGTCTCTTATTCCTCCAAATGAATTTCATGATTGCTTGCTCTATTTCTATGAGGTCCATCATTGGAATATTGATTGGAATTGCATTGAATTTGTATAGCGCTTTTGGTAGTATGGCCATTTTGACTATATTAATTCTGCCTATCCAAGAACATGGGAGATCCTTCCATCTTCTCAGACTTTCCTTAATTTCTTTCTTTAGTGTTCTGTAGTTCTCATTGTACAGGTCTTTCACTTCTTTTGTTAGATTGATTCCCAAGTATTTTATTTTTTATTGAGGTTATTGTGAATGGGGTAGATTTCCTATTTACTCCCTCGGAGGATGCATCACTTACGAATAAAATTGCATTAGATTTATGAGCACTAATTTTATATCCTGCTACTTTACTGAATTCATTTATGAGTTCCAGAAGTTTTCTGGTGGAATTCTTAGGGTCTTCTAAATAGAGAATCATGTCATCAGCAAATACGGATAGTTTGAGCTCCTCTTTTCCTATTTGTATTCCTCTAATTATTTTGGTCTGTCTAATTCCTCCAGATAGAGATTCAAGGACAATGTTGAATAGTAGTGGCGAAGGAGGGCATCCCTGCCTTGTTCCAGTTCTCAGGGGGAATGCTTTCAATTTTTCTCCATTTAGAATGATACTAGCTGTGGGCTTAGCATAGATAGCTTTAACAATGTTAAAGAACGTTCCTACTATCCCTATTTTAACTAGTGTTTTGAGCATGAAGGGGGGCTGTATTTTATCAAATGCTTTCTCTGCATCTATTGAAAGAATCATGTGGTTCTTGACTTTAAGTCTTTTGATGTGGTGAATTACATTTATTGATTTCTGGATGTTGATCCAACCTTGCATCCCTGGGATGAAACTCACTTGATCATGGTGCACTATCCTTCTAATATGCTTTTGCATGTGATTCACTAAAATTTTGTTAAGAATTTTTGCATCTATGTTCATTAGGGATATTGGTCTGAAATTTTCTTTCCTCGATGTGTCCTTCTCTGCTTTTGGTATCAGAGTGATATTAGCTTCACGGAATGAGTTTAGAAGGGTTCCCTCCTTCTCTATTTCATAAAATACTTTGAGGAGTATTGGAATGAGCTCTGCTTTGAAGGTCTTGTAGAACTCAGCTGTGAATCCATCCAATCCTGACTTTTCTTTGTTGGTAGGCTTCTGATGACTTTTTCTATTTCATTGCTTGAAATTGATCTATTTAAGTTTTGTATGTCCTCCAGATTCAGTTTGGGTGGCTCATATGCCTCTAGGAACCTGTTGATGTCTTCCAGGTTTTCTATTTTGTTGGAGTATAAATTTTCAAAATAGCCTCTTATTATGTTTTGTATTTCAATAGTGTCTGTTGTAATATTTCCATTTTCATCACGAATTTTAGTAATTTGGAGTTTCTCTCTCCTTCTCTTCATTAGTGTGACTAAGGGTTTATCAATTTTGTTTATTTTTTCAAAGAACCAACTTTTTGTTTCGTCGATTTTTAGAATTGTTTCATTTTTTCAATTTCATTGACTTCAGCTCTGATTTTAATTACTTCTTGTCTTCTACTACTTTTGTTGGTAGTCTGTTCCTCTTTTTCTAGGGCTTTTAGCTGTAATGTAAGGTCATTGATTTGTTTACTTTTCATTCTTTTGTTGAATGAACTCGATGCAATAAATTTTCCTCTTAGCACTGCTTTCATAGTATCCCAGAGATTGTAATATGTTATATCTTTGTTCTCATTTACCTCTAAGAATATTTTAATTTCCCCCTTAATGTCTTCTGTTATCCTTGTATCATTCAATAGCATGTTATTTAATCTCCAGGTGTTGGAGTAGTTTCTGTTTTTAACTTTATCGTTGATATCTAATTTCATTCCCTTATGATCTGATAGTATACAATGTATTTGCTAAGAGTAGCTTTGTGGCATAACATATGGTCTGTTTTAGAGAAGGATCCATGAGCTGCTAAGAAGAAAGTGTATTCGATTTTTGATGGATGAAATATTCTATATATGTCTGTTAAGTCAAACTTAGCGATTTTGTCATTGAGTCCTATGGTTTCTTTGTTCAATTTTTGTTTGGAAAATCTGTCCAACGGTGAGAGAGGTGTGTTAAATTCCCCCAGTATAATCGTGTTTTGGTCTATTTGGTTCCTGAAACTGAGAAGGATCTGATTGATGTACATGGATGCACCATTGTTTGGCGCATAAATATTTATGATTGTTATGTCTTGCTGATTTATGCTTCCTTTAAGCAATATGAAATGTCCTTCTTTATCCCTTCTGACTAACTTTGGCTTGAAGTCTGCTTTATCTGAAATGAGGATGGAAATCCCTGCTTTTTTACTCAGTCCATGTGCATGGTATGCTTATTCCCAACCTTTCACCTTTAGTCTGTGGGCATGTTTTTCTATAGGATGAGTCTCTTGAAGGCAGCATATTGTTGGGTCTTCCATTTTAATCCAATCTGCTACTCTAAGTCTTTTGATTGATGAGTTTAAGCCATTTACATTCAGCATTATTATTGAGATATGACTTGTATTTCCTGTCATTTTAGCTTTTTTTGGGCTTTTAACTTAACTTTGTTACCCCTTTGCTTGGCTATTTCTTTAGGGTAATTCCTCCCCATGTTGACTAACATTGTTATTTTTCATATCTTCCTCTTGGAATATTTTGATGAGAATGTTCTGTAGGGCAGGCTTTCTCTTTGTGAATTCTTTACGCTTTTGTTTATCATGGAAGGGTTTTATTTTATCATCAAATCTGAAGGTAAGTTTTGCCGGGTATAAGATTCTTGGTTGGCACCCATTTTCTTTCAGAGCTTGAAATATGTTGTTCCAGGCCCTTCCTGCTTTTAGGGTCTGGGCTGAGAAATCTGTTGATATCCATATTGGTTTCCCCCTGTAGGTAGTCTGATGCTTTTCTCTCACTGCTTTTAAAATTCTATCTTTGTTTTGTATGTTAGATATTTTCATTATAATGTGCTTTGGTGTGGATCTGTTGTAATTCTGTGCGTTTGGAGTCCTGTAAGCCTCTTGTAATTGATTTTCCATCTCATTTGTCATATTTGGGAAATTTTCTGAGATTATTTCATTGAACAGATTATTCATTTCCTTGGTTTGTATCTCTGTGCCTTCCTCAATCCCAATAACTCTTAAATTTGGTCTTTTCATGATGTCCCATATATCTTGGAGGTTTCGTTCATCGTTCCCAACCATCTTCTCTGTTTGTTCGACTTTGTTTTCAAGATCAAATATTTTGTCTTCATTGTCTGAGGTTCTGTCTTCCAGGTGATCTATTCTGTTGATTATGCTTTCTATTGAGTTTTTAACTTGGTTTATTGTTTCCTTCATTTCCTTGTTTCCTTCAAGGATATGTTTGTTTTTTTTCTTAGAACTTCTATCTCTTTATTGAAATGATTTTTGCTTCCTGCAATTGCTTTATTAGCTGATTATTCATAGGCTGAATTTGCTCTCTCGTCACATCACTCTCTTCTCGGACCATTTTAATTATGAACATTCTGAACTCTCTTTCTGTCATTTCTCCTTCTACCATTCTATCTTTGGGTTCTCTTGATATATCGTCTAGGTTTGTTTGGGACGCTTTCTTCCCGTGCTTTCTCATGTTGCTTGTGTATGTTCCCCTCTAGAAGTGCGAGTCTGAGGGACTGCAGTTTCCCTGTAAAGACTTAAAGTGTCCCTGCAGATTTCCAATACATCACTTTGAAGAGATTATTATTTGCAGTACCCCATACAAACAATATGTGTCCTTAAACCATATAGAACCATTTAGATATAAACTGTTATAGTATACAGAAATGAGTGCAAATTATGTACTGCATAATCGATAGGTTTACAATAAGGACCTCAATTTCAAATAGTGGAAAAAGAAAATGCTGAGTGGTTTAGAATATAATGTTAATGAGATAGGAAGTGAGTCTATAGAGTTACTATGTCATAGGAATAGTGAGTGCGGAATTAGAGGAAATAAGTTTTTAGCATGAGAAAAGAGAATGGGTCTCCAAGGACACTGCTGTATTAGAGCATGATAGAATGATAAGGGTATTAATAGGAAAAAAGTGGGAATGTAGTAAGTATATTAGGAATAATCGTAATATTACTATTTAGACAAAGAAAGAAAAAAGGAGGAAGAAAGTTCTGCCGTAAAACTATATTGTACTATTCAAACCTCCTGTTGTTCAGTAGTCTGATGCCTGTCAGGCGCTTGGTAATGCTGTGTCCCAAGAAGGATGCTGTCCCACTGCCTCCAAGTCACGGATAATCAATGTTTGTGGGCTAAGGTAAACTGCTGTTGTTAGATGGTCTGCTACAGCATGGGTGCCAGCCTGAGACTAGACCAGGAACAGGGTGCAGGCCTGGGTTTGGAGCTGGATATGGTAGCCAGATGGCTTGGTGGGTATGTGTTTACAGCTGAGGCTACCCTGGTTTCAGGCCTGAAACTGGTCTAGGGATGGTGATTTCCCTGCGGCTGCTGGAGTCCTGCACTCTCTTGCTGGTACCCAAGCCTGGTCAGTGACTCCGAAGCCGCTGTTGGGGTCCTGCCCTCACTTGGGGACCCTCACTCACTTGCTGGCTGGTGCTGGAGCCTGGTCAGTGACTCTAAAGCTGCTGCTGGGGACCTGCACTCACTTGCCGGCTGGCACCCAGGCCTAGTCAGTGACTCTGAAGTGGGTCCTGACTCCGAAGCCACTGCTGGGGGACCCGCACTCACTTGGGGACCCTCACTCACTTGCTGGCTGGTGCCGGAGCCTGGTCAGTGACTCTGAAGTCACTGCTTGGGACCTGCACTCACTTGCTGGCTGGCACAGACTCAGGTCAGTGACTCCGAAGCAGCTGCGGGGTCCGGCGCTCCCAGGTGGTAGCTGCCCAAAGCCAGATCAAGCCCAACCCGGCAGAGTTGGTTCCGGAGCGGTGCCTGGGGACCTCTTATATGTGATTTGAATATAAAATCTCATTGAGAGCCATATTCCTGCTGTTTGAATCCCGAGCAAGTAGGAATCCACAGAGCAAGTAGGCATGCAGCCTTCTTCTAGCCCGCCCTCTTGAATCCCCACCGTCGTTAATTGTTTTTTGAAACAGATTCTTGCTAAGTTGTTGAAGCAGGTTTCATATTTGCATTTCCATGCCTCAGGCTTCCAAATTGCTAGAATGACTTAGCATATTCATCATCTCTATATAGATTAATCTGTTCTTTTGTCTAGGAGAAAGACTCTATTTTAACGATAGTTTACAAAGATTTTCACAATTCTGCTTTATCTTTAACTGTGATCAAAAGCATTTACTTACTTATATATACTTAAACTTACACTTATGTATTGTAAGCATACTCCAGGAGTTGACTCAAATTGGGTTAAAACATGTTGTGTTTGTAGCATGTAAACGTTTCTAGAAAGTTTACATCATATAAAAGTAAAATTCAATTCTTCCAAAACCAAATGTTCATTTTCTCTCACCCTTCCATCCCAAAACCCATTTCTTCTGCACTGTACGTTTGATTGTACTAGATGTTTGATAAGTAGAACTACATGGTATTTGTCTTTTTGTGAATGACTTCTTTCAGGTAGCAGAATATGCTCAAGGTTAATCATTGCAGATATTATAAAATTTCTTCTTTGTCAAGTTGAAAAACATTCTATAGCTTATTCCATATTGCCTTCATCAACTCATGTGAAGTATTATTTGATTGAATTTTCATATTTGTCTCAATTGACTGAGGTTCTAATTAGCATAGATGTGTAAATACATCTTGATTTGACCATCAAATTAGGGTTAATTGCTGTACTGTCATTTTTGTTACATGTCCTACTCAACTCAAGTCATCTTAAAAAAAATATTGAATATTGTAGTTTTATTATTTTCATATCAGGAACCATTTGTTTTATTTTGAATATCTTAGTTATGTATAATACATGCTCCATACAATTTTTAAATTATATTTTGTTCCTGCAAAAAAAAATATTGAGTGTTCATAGGTATTAGATGGACTTCTTACATCACTTTGGGTGTTATAGGCACAGTTATTTAGTTTTTCTTTTTTGTAGAAGAGATTGAATCAAAGGTTGCTTTATAATTTAATCATGTCTACAGCTGGTTTTTTATTATTTTTATTATTTTTTATTCACATAATTTATATAATCTTACATATACACGGGGTAATACTGTCTGTCTCAGTCTACTATTTTTTCTTCCCCCATCCACTCCCATCTCATTTTCTTCTACACCATCCATATTTCCTCCATTCTTTCCCATCCCTCCCATAACCCCCCCATTATGTATCAGCATCCACTGATCAGAGAAAACATTCAGTCTTTGATTTTTTTATTTATTTCACATTAGCATGATATTCTCCAGCTCCACCCATTTACCAGCAAATGCCATAGTTTTATTCTTCATTATGGATGAGTAATATTCCATTGTGTATATATACCACAGTTTCTTTATCCATTCTTCAACTGAAGGGCATCTAGGTTGGTTCCACAATCTGGCTATCATGAATTGAGTAGCTATGAATATAGATGCGACTGTATCCCTATACTTTGCTGATTTTAAGACCTTTGGGTATAAACTGAGGAGTGGGATAACTGGGTCAAATGATGATTCCATTCCAAGTGCTTTGAGGAATTTCCATACTGTTTTCCAGAGTGGCTGAACCGATTTTTAACTCCACCAGCAATGTTCGAGTGTGCCTTTTCCCCCCATATTCACCCCAACACTTACTATTGTTTGCACTCCTGATAATAGCCATTCTAATTTGAGTTAGATGAAATCTTAGGGTGGTTTTAATTTGCACTTCTCTAATTACTAGAGATGATGAGCACTTTTTCATATATTTGTTAATCACTTGTATATCACTTTCTGTGAAATGTCTTCCCCTACAGCTGTTTTTATATTCTATTTTGAGACAGGGTCCTACTAAGTTGCTTAGGGCAAAGCTAAATTGCTATATCTCGTTTTGAACTTATATTGGTGAATTTTTAGATATCACTTCCCTTTTGATTTCCAATTATTTACATTATGTTAGGAAACAATTTCAGTATTTTAATAACTATTAACTTTTTTTTTCTTTTAACTTGGTCTATTTTGGATACTCCTTCATAAATTATTGAGAAGATTGACTCTCTAAACTAAATTGCTTTATAATTATTTTTGAAGAATTCTAGTCCCTGAATACTTTTGCAATGCTTTTTGTTCTTTTGTATTAATCGGGGATTGATGTTCCCTCCTGTTACTTTGTTGCCCTCTATGACATTGAATTCTTTCAATGTTTGCCTTCTATATTGCACATTTATTTACTACTATTGTATTCCAGAGATTGGCCACATTTACTTAATATTCTAATGTTTCTCTTATAATCTCTTTTATAATTATTGTCATCTTTACACTTTTTGAATGTAGTATGATTTTCATCCTTTTGCTTTTAGTCTATTTGCGACTTTAGATCTAAAGATATATTTTGTAGATTTAGATCTGATACAGTTACATATTTTTAGGTTTCATCATTTTAGTCACTTTCTGTGTCCTGGTTAGTGTTTCTTAATAATTCATTTGTACCTATATTACTGATGAGGAAGAACTTAACTACTCTAAATTTACAAGTTTTTTTTAAGTTCTTATAGTTTATCCTACTTTTTAAAAAACTGCT